>PVLC010002541.1:48032-112992 GCA_004027655.1 Graphiurus murinus
TTTTTTTTTTTTTTTTTTTTTTTTTTTTTTTTTTTTTTTTTTTTTTTTTTTTTGCGGTACTGAGGATTGAACTCAGGGGCATTCTACCTCCAAGCTACACCCCCAGCCCTATTTTTTATTCTTTATTTTGAAACCGAGTCTCACTAAGTTGCGGAGTGCCTCACTAGGTAGCTGAGGCTGGCCGCGAACCCGGATCCTCTGGTCTCAGCCTCCCGAATGCTGGGATTACAAGTGTGCACCACCACGCCCGGCTTTGTAGTGAAGCTTTTAAAAATTTTTATATTTGTTATTTTTTAGTGCTGCTAGGGATTGAGCCCTGGGGCATTCTAGCTCCAAGCTATATCCCCAGCCCCATTTTATTTCTTGTTCTTGAAACAGGGTCTTGCTAGGTTGCTGAGAGTCTCAGTAAATTGCTGAGTCTGTTAACAAACCTGTGATGCTCGTGTCTCAACTTCACAAGTACTGGGATTACAGGCCTGTGCCACCATGCCTGTTGTAGCAAAAATTTAAATCCTATCCCTTTCCTTTTGGATATTATGCATAGCTATGTCCTTCATGTTCCAATGTGAGTTCTATTTAACATATGAAAGTGGTACCAATTTGATGTGAATCTATAGCTGTATAACTTCAATAGCATGCCAAAGATTGATGCAGATTCACCCCCCTCAGTTACTGATGCACACAATATGCGTGTGCATACAATATGTGTTTAATGACATAGACAAATAATTTTGTTTTGCATTATTAGTCTCAAATCATGCAGAAAAAAGGGAAGCACATGATTTTTGTATGTCTGTCATGAATTTACCTTTACCAGAGATATGTCTTTCTACATCCAGTTCTGATTTCTTGTCTAATATCCAATATAAACCTGAAGGACTCCCTTCACTCGGGGTACATCTAGTGATGAACAACTTCTTGGGCTCTTGCTTATCTGGTGCTGTGGTCTGAATGTGTATCTCTCCAAAATTCCTGTTGTAACTACAATCCCGATGCAATACCTTTGAGAGTCAGGGAATTTGGCCATGAGGCTTTGACTTTGTAGATGGGTTGAGGGGTTGAGTATCCTTAGAAAAAACTGGTTGTGCAGCAAGCACAGGGCCTGGGTTTGATCCTAGACCTGAATACATGCACCAAGCCTTTATGAAGTCAAGGTAGCACATGTCTGTAATCCTACTTGGGAGGCTAAGGCAAGAGGGATCACAAGTTCAAGGCCAGACCGGGCAACATAATGATTCCTGTGTTGCAGTAAAATAAAAAAAAAATGTCTGGAGATGTAGCTCAACAGCAGCATGCTTACCTAGAATGGGCCAGGAGGTCCTGTGCTCAATCTCCAATAGTACACACACAGAAACACACACACACACACACACACACCACATGCACGCACATACACACATGCACACACACAGACACACACATTTGCAGACACACACAGAGAAAAGTAAGCCAGGCATGGTGTTATACACCTGTAAATCTTGCACTTAGCAGGCAGAGACAGGAGGATTGCAGATTTGAGGCCAGCCTCAGCAACTTAGAGAGATCTTGTTATAAATTATTTTTAAGAAATGGGGCTGGGGTTGCTGCTCAGAGGCAGAATGGTCCTGGGTTCAATCCACAGTATCAAAAGTAAATATGTCAAATCAAATCAAATCAAAATAAGGCCAAAAGCCTTGCACAGTGAGTTCAACCACTCAGTGCCTTCCACTATGTGGAAACAACACATGGTACCATGTTAAAAAGGGAAAGCAGCTTCCCCATCTCCTGGCACCTCCACTGTACATTCAGGTACCAGGACTATGACAAATACATTTCTGTTGATAAAAATGCCCCAGCCTAAGTTGGTCATATCAGCATGAAGGGGCCACAGCATCTGGGAACACCTCTACTTTCTGCTTTTATGAGAGGAACACTTTTCTTGGCCATGGGTTCCTGGCTCACCGACCTGCTGTGTCCCTTATCATTTGAACATCTCCACTCACTGCTTCCTGGGTTCCAGGGTTTCTGAAGAGCAGTCTGAGAAGGACCATACAGGGAAATGGTGGGAAAGCTCCTTTCCTCTCAATGCCATAGGCGTTAATCACATGGCTTAGTGCCTTAGGGAACAGAGCCTGTGGTTCTAGGATTATGACATGAGTGAAGTGCTACCATCCTCTGACATCAGTGATTCCGAGTGGATGGAAAAGGAATTGAATACCTTGAGTGTCCTCATGTTGAGGTTCAAAACTAAAATTTACTCTGAAGTTTTAGGTTCAAAATGAAATGGTCATGGAAGCATCCCACATGTTTTAATTTCTACAGAAGGAACTATAAATCTCCAAAACCCATTTTAACAAAAATGGAAAAGGTTCTGAAGGCCCTAAAGTGAGCGACTCACCAGCAGCTAATTGACCATTTCTTGCTGTGACCTCACAGGAGCCATTGTGAGGTATCTCCAGCGTAGGCTATATAAGGTCCTGGCTGCTACTGGTTTCTTGTCGATAAGCACAGGGAGCTGTTAGTTGGTGACCGGTGGGACTCCCAGCTAGTTAGCACGTTTTGGTGGTTTTGAGATTTCACATTTGGTTCTTTGGTTTTGGTGTTTACCTGTTTTGTTTTTTTATTTTCTTTTATTTCTTGCTTAGTTTTTGTTTTTTATTTTTTGTTTTTGTTTTAGTTTCTTTTTTTATAGCTAGCATTGTTAGGTGGAGTTCTTGAGATGTATGGTACAGATAGTGTAGTGAGATTGGGCCAGGGCAGCAAGGCCTCACAGCCAGCACTTGCTCTGAGGAGACATTCACGGACCAGTATGAGGTCCTGGAGGTCATCAGCCAGGGCAACTTTGCCCAGGTGATTCTGGCCTTCCACCTTCTCACGGGCACAGTGGTGGCGGTGAAAATCTTGCGCAAGGTCAAAGGGACCTTGCATTTCATTGAGTTTGAGGTGGAGCTCATGAAGTCCTTGCAGCACGCCAACGTGGTGCAGCTGTTTCAGGTGATCCAGATCAGGGAACACATGTACCTGGTCATGGAGGCAGCCAGCAGGGGACAGCTCCTATGGCACATCCCCAGGGACAGAGGCATGCAGGAGGAGGAGGCCCGCAGTATGTTCAGGCAGATGGTGTGCGCCGTGCGCTACTGCCACAGCTGAGGCATCGTGCACAGGGACCTGAAGCCAGAGGACATCCTGCTGGATGTGGCCGGCAATGTCAAGGCATGCGACTTTGGGCTGAAGGGCAGTTTCAGAGCTAGGCGGAAGATGAGCAATACCTGCGGCACCCTGGCATACTGTGCCACAGAGCTCTATGAGGGGGAAGAATATGATGGCCTCCCATTTGAAGGGAAAACTGTGTCCAAGCTGGAGGAGCAGATCCTGGACCCGAGGTATAAAATGCCATCCCACATGTCAGCTGAAGCTAAAAGTCTCATCTGCCAGTTGTTAACCACGGATCCCATTGAGCCGGCCATGATACAACAAATCTTGGGGCACACATGGCTGAGCATGGAGAGGAGGAGTCTCCCCGACATTCCAGGCAGTCACTCCCCGTCCTCCAAACCCTACCATATTGAGGACAATATTCAAGATGGGTTTCAATCTCAATGACACCTGGGTGTCTCTGAGATGAGGTTTTTTTGTTTTTTTTTGCGGAACTGGGGATTGAACTCAGGGGCATTCTACCTTATAGCTATACCCCCAGCCCTATTTTTTATTCTTTATTTTGAAACCGAGTCTCACTAAGTTGCAGAGTGCCTCACTAAGTAGCTGAGGCTGGCCGCGAACCCGGGTCCTCGGGTCTCAGCCTCCCGAATGCTGGGATTACAAGCGTGCGCCACCACACCCGGCTTGAGATGAAGTTTGATGAGGGCATGGCAACCTAATTCCTTCTGGAATACCAGCTGACCCAGGGGTCAGGCTGCAGGGTGTATGTACAGGCCATGCACCTAAAGCTTAGGCCTCACCCGTGCCCGGCACCACCCCCACCTAAGGGAAGAGCCAGTGATCCTGCCCTTGGTTCTGTCCCCTTCCTGCCCTCTCAGCCTCAGCTAGCTAAGGAGGACAAGGGGTCAAGGCCAAAGGGAGGGCCTGAAGATGATGCCCCAACTGCTCCCTGTGATGCCCCCCAGCATGTTCCTGAGTCCCCCATGCCGAACCCCTGCAACAGAAGTCATGTGGGCGAACCAGAGAGCAGCAAGTTCTGCAAGGAAACATTTGCCAAAGCAAATTTGCTCACTGGTGATTCACCCCATGGTGGTACCATACCACGTGCAACTGCTAAATGGTGGGGCTGGAGGAAGGTCACCAGAACCATTGCTAATTGCCTGTTGATGTGCTGCTATGTGATAGCCCCCGCCCGAGGGTCCCCTGCCTCCAAAATAAAGTGTCCCCAGTAAAACTGTTCAGAAGCACCCGAGATTCCTCAGAAGGAAAGTGGCATCAATGAGGACACAGGACACCGTCCAAACCAAGTAGGTGGGGCAGACGAGCATTTTCTTTTCCATAGGCTTTTATTATGTCATTTCCAATTGACAAGTCAACCGTGTGCATTTACAGGGTGCTATGTGTTGATTAGAGCAATCTAGACACCATGTGCTCATTGACTCCTGCTCATTCACATGTCTCTCAGCTAGGTGGGTTCTGTCGTCAGTGTGGACAACGGCCTGTCCTAGCCTGAAACAGCTGCACGTGGATGTGGGATTCTCCAGCTGCCTCTGGCTTCTCCGTATGGGATTCCTGTCACCAGGGAATCTGAGTCACCTGAGTATGAGAGGACCCTTCCACTCTCACCTGGGAGAAAGCTCAAGGAGGCTTCTCCTGGGAGACTTCCCCTTTTCCTGTTTGTCATCCACCTTATAATAAAATTGGTGTTGATGAAGGGTGATTACAGATGTCGGTCTCTTTTGTGTCTTCCTTATACGGAATCGGGCTGGGCACATTTCAGTTTGGGCAGCAGGTAGTAATGTAGCTCTGAAAATTCATCCATAAATCTGGAGGGAAAAGGGACTTAAGAGATCTGAAGACGTCCCCTAATAGCAAATATGATTAAAGTGTGGCTGAAGGAATGGGGCTGTGAGCTGCCTGTGGGGCAGGAAAGCAGACCCTGTGTGTGACAGAAAGTGACCCTGTATTATCTGTTTATCATTTTCAGAAGGACCAAAGGGAACATTAGGGGCTATCCCTGCATCTTCATTCTGCTCAGATGTCCACAGTAGCACAGGGAAGTCCTGTGGAACAGACTATGTTGGGGTCTGGGAAGTGGTGAGGTGCAGTCCCCAAAGTGGCTTAAGGAACACTTTGCTGCTGCTTAGTTCTCTGGCTGTATCTTCATGACATTTCTTCCTTTTTAGAGCAATGGCATTGGCCAGACCCCTCTGAGAGGCCCAATTCTGTTAGGGATCCTGTGGTAATTCCCAGTGACCATGGGGAGATGAGCAGGGGAAGAGATGTCCTTGAGGTCAGAGTGGAGGACGTGTGACAGAAGGCAGCCTACCAGGCTGGAGGGTGGTGGGAAGGGGCAGTTTCCCAAAGCAAGTTTTGGTTCCCAGGTCCAAGTGTTTCCATGCCAGGATGTGAATGTGTTGTCTGAGAAACGCATCAGGGAGCATCCTCTTGATTCCTAAGGACCCTCACCACACCTTGCCAGGTGGCAGTGGCTCTGGATCAGCCTCACATGCCCTCTTGACTCACATCCTTGAATTTCTCCAGGCCACCATGCTTTCCCCTTACAGGGTGACAGCTGTTTGCAAAATAGCCCCCAGGCTCCAGCATTGCCGGCCACTGAGCCCTCTGTTCCCTGGGTAAGTTCTTTAAGTCCAGATCATTACACTGTCCCTTTAACAGGCATTGCAGACACATCCAGTGCCACTTTCCCATGCGATGTCAGGAGATGCCCAGCCTCCATCTACAGAGGTACGGGCTGGGGACACTGGCTCCCACTCTGCACCTTTCTTTGGACCTCTGCTGTGGGTGAGGAGGATGGGGTAGGTCAGTGAAGAGGTTCCAGGTGCTGTGAGCCATGAAGTTTAGGAGGATGAGTGCCAGGAGGAGTCAAGTGGATTGGAGAGCACAGCATGAGCCAGACAGGGAGAAGGGAAAGCTGGGAGGAAGACTCCAAGAAGAGAGCTGGATAACAGATGGTTCAGGCTCCTGCCATTGGTGTGATCTGGTTCCTTAGCCCTGTCTTGGGACAAAATCTTTGCTAGAGGCTCAGAGAATGTGGCTGGGTTGAGAGGAGGCCCATACGGCAGGCTTGATGCTGGGTGCCTAGGACCAGTTACAAGTGCTTGCCTATAATCCCAGAAATCGAGAGGTCAGGTAAAGGATTCAAGGCTACCCTCAGCAACATAGGCTTTGTTTCAAAATTCAAAATGATAAATACAATAGGACTGGGAGAATAGCTGAGAATTAAATGACCCACTATTCAATTTCCATTTCAAACACATACAAACACACACACACACACACACACACACACACACACACACACACACACACAAACTCACATATTTTTCTGCTCAGAATTAGGGTAAACATTGCAGAACCACAGCCCTCTTATCTGGGAGGCCACTTCTTTTTCATGATTTTGCAAGCTCGATAGGAGTTTTATGTTTATTTTATCATTGAATCTACCCCAATCCTTGAAAATTATTTTTACACTGTAATGAGGATACTGAGGCCCAGAGAGGTTAGGTTGTTCACTTAAGCTCACACAGGTGGTGTATGACAGCCTCCTCTGTCATGGAATTTATCTTCCTGCAGGTACTGAGGTGAGAGAGATGGGTGAGGCCATGTTGTCATCACCAGGTGTTGCGTCTAGCCCTGGACCAAGATGCTGGGAAGGACAGGTGTAAAGTCTCTCCAATGTGCCTTGGAGGGTGTTGGTGAGTTTGGGGTGGAGGGTGTTGGTGAGTTTGGGGTGGGAGAGACATGCTGACCACCAGCTAGGATGTGTTGAAGAATGACACTTGTGCCCTCAGGCGTCCAGTTCCCCACCTGCTTTTGTTGAGGAAGTTAATTTATTTAAACCAGACAGGCAGAGAAAGGAAGATGCTGAGCAGAGAAGGTGCAGGAGCCAGGCTCTGTTTCCCTGGCAGGATGTGACACTCATCCAGATGCATCTGGAAGTGCAGGTGGCAGACCTGTCTTCTGTGGGAGGCAGGTGAAGGTGCTGGCACCTCAGTCAGCCTGACTGTGCTCAGAGTCTTCCTTCTCTGCTCAGTTAGTGTCTGTGTGTCTCTGAGCCCTGCATTTCAGACTTCATCATGAGCAGGATGATCTGCTGCATAGACTCATTGTGGCCAGCGTCTGCAGGGATCAGATCCCCAGAGAGCACGCTGGTCATGTGCAACTTTCAATAGGTCCTGTGCTCCTCCTCGATCACACTCAACCAAATCAGGATAGCCTTGCCCTAGAGCTTCCAGTGTCAGCTCTGAGGTTGGTCTGACTATGTTTTGGCAGAATCATTGGAAAATGATAGCTTGTAACAGACTGGATTCTAATGGGAAGACTAGCAGGTGCACATGACTCTCTCTCCCTCTGTCCCCCTCCTCAGGTTTTACCAGGAATGCTGTTTCCCAAACTGTAGTCACTGTATCTCACCAGAAAAATTTCCCTTTCACATGTGCTGCTTTTACCAGAATTTATTTACCATTTCATTCACAATGACCCAATTTTTTAAACATGGACATTATTGTCAGTTAGTAGCATTAAAGAGCTCAGGAGTTAGATGTTTGTTTTTCTTAAAACACTTTAGTATGAGTATTCAATAATTAAAATATTAAATGATGCAGTTAAAAATCCATTCATATGTATACCATCTAAAATCTCTTCTGGACAGACTTGGTGGTACAAGTGTGTAATTCCAGTACTTGAGACTAAGACAGGAGAATCTTGGGTTCCTTGCCAGACTCAGCAACTTGGGGAGACCCTGATCAACTTAGCAATACCATGTTTCAAAATAAAATATTAAAATGAAGTGCGAGTATAACTTGGAGGTAGAATGTCCTCGGGTTCAGTCCCAGTTAATTAATAATTCATTAATTAAAATTAATTTTTCTCTCCTGGCCTGTGTATCATGTCCTGGGGATAATGCCCACCTTGTGGAAAAGCATCTGCTCTGAAGTTGCATGATGCACCTGTCATTACCATGCTGCCCATAACAGCTGGACAGGTTTTAGAATATTGTTTCACCTTTCCGAGCCTCACTTTTTTTTTTTTCCATTCAGTGCTGCTGGAGGATTAAGCAATCGATATCAGTATTTAGCTGTGGGCTTAAGTGGGGAGCAGTCTCAGTTTCCTCCTCATTTCCCACACCCTCCTTGATTTGTCAGAGTTTTCCTGATCAACAGAACCAACAGGATGTATGCATCTTATAGATCTCTCTCATATTTTTCATGCTTCACAATGGTACAAAAGCATTCTCTTATAGGCATTTGGTTTTACACCTTCAGTAGCATATTCAATAATTTCAAGAGTGCTGACACTTTAATGTAAAATAGGCTTCCTATTAGATGCCTTTACCTTACTGTAGGCTGGTGGAAATATTCTGAGGATATTAAAGGCAGGTGAGGCTGATCTATAATGCCTGATATGTTAGGTTTATAAAAAACATTTCCACCATAATAGCTGCTTTTTTGTTTCTGTGTGGTA
The DNA here is from genome assembly GCA_004027655.1 of Graphiurus murinus. Lineage (NCBI taxonomy): Eukaryota > Metazoa > Chordata > Mammalia > Rodentia > Gliridae > Graphiurus > Graphiurus murinus. The sequence goes on from PVLC010002541.1 coordinate 56,658, forward strand.
CTGGGGATTCAACTCAGGAGTGTTCTCTGAGTTATAAACTCAACACTATTTTATTTTGAAACAGGGTCTTACTAAGTTACTATATGCTCCCTCAAATCTGTAATCCTCTTGTCTCAGCCTCCAAAGAACTGGTATTATATGCCTTTGCCACCCTGCCTGGCCTACTTATGATACTTTTAATTTACCATAATTATTACCATGTAACCCACATATGATAAAGAGTATGAATCTCTCATAAATATGTGAATACATGTATGTATAATGTAATAATATAGTATACAAATCAGGCATAGTGGTGCATGCCTGTAATCACAGTGCTTGGAGGGCTGAGACAGGACAATTACAGGTTGGATGCCAGTCTCAGAAATTTAGTGAGACCCTCAGTAGCTTAGCTAGATTTTGTTTCAAAATAAAAAATAAAATAGTAACTCAGGGGTAGAATACTCCTGACTTCAATCTCAGTACAAAAAACAAAGTAGCATACATATACATGTAATAATGCAATATATACATGTATAATGTAATAATGAATGTATACATACAATATATATGCACATACATACACACAAAATAAATACCTTTCTATCATATATGGAATATATGTGTGTATTACATTTCTATAATAGATAACTCAGGCCCAAAGCAGAAATTCTCTTTTGCTTCTTCTTTATCTTATTCAGGCCCTCAACTGATTGGATGAGGCCCACCCACATTGGGGAGGGCATCCTGCCCTACTCAGCCCACCAATTTAATGTCATCCCCCCCCAAAAAAAATAAAGAAAAAGTGCTGATCAGCTCATGGCTCAATCAAGTTGACACACAAAATTAAACATCACACTTCCCCAGCACACTTTTGTTATATGTTGAGTCTTTTTTTTTTCTTTCTTTCTTTTTTATACTAGAGATCTGCCACAGCTCCTTAATAGCTGGATCTTGAGCAAGGCTCTGTCTGCTGGAGTCCTGCAAGGCAGAAGATTCCAAAAGAAGGAATGTGTGGCATATCCTACTTTGCATTATGTTATGTTCTGGAAATTTGGGGTGCTTTGGGTTCTGCTTTCACATTAAGTGTAAAGGAAAATTTCTTAGAAACACAAGATGGCCAGACAGATTATGATTCCTCAATATTAGCTGAAAAAGCAGTGCCTCAAGACAACTCATAAGAAATTCATTAACCACATACAAACATTAGTCAGGAAACGGGCTTTGCAAGCTTAGTTACTAAACAGCCTTATGTTCCCTCTCAGCACACAGGTATAGAAACAAAATAAATAAGCCAAAGAGACTTAGGTCTACTATCTTATCTATGAGTAAAGAAGGCTTTAAGACAGATAGTTTGCCCACTTTCCCCTTTGATTCTCTGGAACTTCACTGGACACATTAACTCTCTAGCTGCCTGAGAAAAAGATAAGGACACTGCTTAAAGAATCTAAACAAATAGTAAAGATTTAAACTGATGAATAGAGGCTATTCATTAACCTTTAACACTGCTTTGCTTTGTACTAAAAGAATCTTTATATATGTATTGTATTTTGTAACCTTTACTGTTTTCTTAATCCCATCAAATACCATGAGAAATGGTGTTTCTAGTTAAAGATGTACCTACTCAACCTTTGGAAAAACAAGTCTATAAAAATTCCTGTTCTATATGCCTCATTGCAAAAAAAAAAAAAATAGTGTAAAACAGTGACTGACAAACAATAAAACAGATTTGATTCAACACTGCATGTGGTGTGAGTGTATTCTCATGACCTCATCTCGTCTCAATCCACCTATTGAGGAACCCGCCCCCTGCCCCCCCTCCCCACTGCCTGGAGGGCTGGACTCCAGCAGGCATCAAAGCCAGGGTATTGTGCTTTACCACTTAACTACATCCCAGCCCCACTTTTTTTTTAATAGAAAAAAAAATTATCCCAGGCATCTCTGCACTCTCCAGAAAGAAGCTTCTCCTGCCTGGCATCACTCTATCAGCTCCCCCTGTTCTCCCTTTGATAAATCATTGGGTCTGGGAAGAATTATCCATCCTTCCTCTACGGAAGCTCAGTCTTCTAGCAGGATGTCCTGGAAACAGCAACATTAGTGAATTATGCACATGTGGTCAGCTCTTCCATTCCCTGCCTAGCAAAAAGCCAGTGTGATCTTCACAGGCATCTCTGGGGCTTTCTGAGGGCCCTTCTGAGCCCATTAAAGTCAGGCCCCCCTGTGTGGCTACCAGGTTATTTCAATTGCAGAAAGGAGCCTGCTTTGGTCTATGAACATCCCTATCTTAGCCTGGACCCTGGTTTGTTTTTAGACCAATCCTTCTAACTCCTGAGCACAGCAGTATTTTTCTACATGACATCCAATGTTAAGAAGAAGTATTTTTTTAGAAGTAGAACAATACGTTAAAAAGAATAATGAATGCTGCTATTCATATTGTCAGAATTATAGAAATGTGTGTGTGTATATATATATATATATGCATATATATTTTAGAAATGAAATGTTACAGTTGATTTCCCTAGCACCTTCTTCTACACTCTCCATTTTCAGATTTCTGTACCTTTATAATTCTCTAATAACTATTTCCTAATATGCTTGCATATTATTTTTATGTTTGCAGTGCTGAGGAAGAAATCCAGGACCTTTGCACATGGTAGGTAAGTACTAAAGCACTGAATCACACCCTGTTTTCTTATTTATTTATCCTTTTTTTTTTTTTTTTTTTTTTTTGCTGTACTGGGGATGGAACCTGGGGGCATTCTACCTCCGAGCTACAGCCCCAGCCCTATTTTTTTATTCTTTATTTTGAAGCAGGGTCTCACTAAGTTGCAGAGGGCTTCACTAAGCAGCTGAGGCTGGCGGCGAACCTGGATCCTCCAGTCTCAGCCTCCCAAATGCTGGGATTACAAGCATGCGCCATCACGCGCAGCTTTACACCCTGGTTTTCTATGTGAAGCACTCCTCTGGGGAAGGCAGGGTTGGTGGCTTACTTATCTTACACATGATGACACTGAGGCCTAAGGATGCATAATTTTAGGCCTCTGGGGTTCTTTATTGCATCTTTCCTCAATCAAGGAGCCTCAGAATGTTGAAGGAGGATGTCAGCTAGTTGAAAAGAATTCTCATGTTGGTAACAGCAAATCCAGCCTGAATCATTCAAACTCCTTGGGCAGATGGTTGGGATGAGTTATCCAATCAGAGGAGGAGTGCTGACAGAAAGAGGAGACCCCAGGAAAGTGTATGGGTGGGGGAGGGATGTTGCTTGGTCCTATGTGGGTCCTGGCTGGCTACAGAGTCTTCTGCCACCTGGTCTCAGTGCTTTTCCATTTGTCCTGAAGGGCCCTAGAGCCCTGCCCTCTACTGTGCAGGACAGTCTCCTGGTATACAGAGCTTATTTGGATTCAAGCCCCAGCCCCTTCTCCTGAGGTTAGAGGTGAGAGGCTCCTTAGCTTATCTGCAGGTTGCAGTGATTGCTATCCTATCAGCCCTGAGTGCTAAGAGGAAGGACTTCCTTAGGAAGGCTGTAGGATGATTCAGCACCTCCCCAACCAAAGCTGAGTCCCTCGGGTGTTGGAAGATGCCCACAGGGACACCAGTGGTGAGGATTGGTTTACTATGTTGTTCCAGCCCCAGGAGACTAGGCTTATGTGGTCTGGATTCCCCCTCCCCCCAAATCTTCTACTGAAACCTTATCACCAAGGTGATGGTGTTGGGACTGTGGAATTGGGGGAGAATCAAGTCATAAGAGTGGAGTTGACCTCATTGGAGTCAGTGCCCTTACAAGTATCCTCAGAGAGCTCATAGCCCTTCTGCCATGTGAGGACATCAAGAAGGGACAGTCTGATATGGAGAGCAAAGCCTCTCTAGACACCTCACGTGCTACAGCCTTGGTCTCGGATTTCCAGCTTCCAGAACTGTGAGCAAACATGTCTGCTGTTCATAAGTCCCCCATCTATGACATTTTGTAACAGCAGCCCAAGGAGACTGAGACTTGTGTCTGTGAGTACTTAAAGTGTGTCCAGTACCACACTGCAGAATCACAATGTTTGGACTGTTTGAGTTAAATGACATGCATGATTAACATAAGCTGTTACATCTATCTATCTATCTATCTATCTATCTATCTATCTATCTATCTATCTATTTATCTATCATCTATCATCTCTCTATTTATTTTACAACTGCCATCAAAACTCAAACTGGCCTTGGTAGTTTAGCACTTGTAATCCCAGTACTTGGAAGGCAGAGACAGGAGGAATCCAAGTTCACAGCCAACCTCAATAACTTAGTGAGATCCTGTTTCAAAATAAAAGAATAAAATAGGGCTGGGGATGTAGCTTAGAGTTAGAACATCCCTGGGTTCCATCCTCAATACCACACACACACACATACACACACACAAACAAACAAACAAACAAACAAAAAAACCCCTCAAACATGTATTTACTATTCTAAATTAAGACATTCTGGTATGGTAAAATAGAAGTATTCACATACATACGTATATGCCTTTAGAGTTTTTCCTTATACTCTTAGATCATCAGATACTAGTTTCCCCACAATCTTGTCATGCAGGTAAGTTAACCATTACTTCCATTTTATAGAATAAAAAAAACTTAGAAAGGTTTAGTGACTTCCCCCAAGTACACAGTAAGTGTGGACCACATGCTGGATTGGGGTTTTCCAAGTACTGATTAAGTGTCCTTGCTTCTTCTTCTATAACAAGGATTAGCAAACCTTTCCTGGTAAAGAACAGACAGTACACATTTTAGGCCATATGGTCTCTGTCACAACTACTCACCTCTGCTGTTGTAGTGTGAAAGCAGCCTTAGAGTATATCAAAATAAAAACAAATGGACGAGATTGTTTCAATATAACTTCCTTGGCTGTGGTCAGGCTAGGCCACATTTGACCTCCAGGTTGTAATCCGCCAACCCCTTCTCTATAACACTCCACAGATTTTTTTTCTTTAATAAGTAGTGTAAAATTTAAAAATAGAAGTAGAAGAATCTAGTACAATTCATTCATCCCCAGGATGTGCTATCTGGATAGTGCCCATTGCAACTTGAAGAACTTGGCTTTTTCTCTCCTTCCTAAAGATCACTTACACCAGGAATAAGCATGGTTTTACCATTCGTTTGTAGGTCGGTTCATATTGAAGCCAGCACCTCTTTTGTGACTAATGTTCTCACAATCGTGGTCATCTGCCTTTTATTGTTCAGTTCACCTGCTGATGATCATTGCTTGGAATTTGCATGCTTCCATCCTCCCTATGACTACGGTCACTTTGACTTCTGTGAGAAGAAAATGGAGAGAAGCCCCTGCACCTCGGCCTCAGTTTCCCCGGCACCATTGACAGAGGTTGTCTTGGGTGATAGATTTTACTAAAGGTTTAGGAATAGCCAGAGGAAATTACAACATAGAAAAATAATTACAATATCCCCAGAGAATGGCACAAAGAGGATCCCTCAGAGGGGTCAGCTCATTGTTACAGCATAATTCTGTTTCTTTCCCTACCATGGAGTGTTCTCTCTCCTTCTAGAATGGTCTCCTCTTCCATTGTTTGTCATACAAACCCATCATCCAGGGAAAACTCACCTTCCCATTAGGACAACCTATCACTGGTGCTGTTTTCACCATCTGGTGTTTCCACTTCCTGCCTCCAGGACACGTTGCAGGAGATGTGTCCAGAGTCTGTGTCCTTCAGCCGGAAGGGATACCCCCTGGACACATCTATCCCTCTCTCTTGTCTCCCCATCACTCTCAACATCTCATCAGCCTCTAGGTTGTTTTCTGTCTACCTTAGAAACATCTCTGAGATTTGCTTGTACATTGACCCCATCCTCTCTCACTTGTATTGCCATTTCTTCCTTACCAGTCTGTCTGCCATATTTTCATCAGTCTAATCACTTTACAATCTGAGTCATAGTCCTAGAGGCAAAGTGAATCACATCACATCCCTGTTTAAAATTCTCCTGACAGTCCTCTTCACCTATGGGATACAATGCAAATTCCCTAGCTTAGTTGAAGGCCATTCAAACACCGGCTCTCTTTTCTCTCTTCCATCTCCTACCACTAACTGAAGTAGGCCCTCTCTTCCTGCCACCTACCTAATAGCTCTCTATGCAGGTAAGCCCTTCCTGCTATCTTTGGAAGCACTTCACCTACACTGAAAACACAGGTGTTCAATTTATGTTCTTCACTACCACAAAGTGCAGTATATAAGCTGTTAAATAACAGCAGGCTTCCATATGATGGTGAGATATTTATGTCATTCCTTCCCAACACCTACCCCCAACATCACACACACACACACACACACACACACACACACACACACACACACACACACACACCTACTGTACAAAGTCATCAGGTTGGCCTAGGATAAACATTAACCCCACCACATTTTGTTTAAAAGAGAACTTGGGTTGTCTAATACGATCTATATAGATTGACTGCTGGCTATCATTACCTTCATTTGACAGGTCCTCAACTCTGTTGTGACTTCCTAAAAACAAATTATGCCATATTAGAAAATTAGTTCCTACCTTGGTGTGGTGGCTCATGCCTATGATCCCAGTACTTGTAATACTGAGATGGGAGGATCACAGGTTTGAGGAAAGCCTTAGCAATGTAAAAATCCTCTCAGCAATCTGGCCATACCTTGTTTCAAAATAGAAAATAAAAAGTTCTGGGGGTGTAACTCAGAGACAGAATGCCTCGTGGTTCAATCTTCAGCAACACACACACACACACACACACACACACACACACACACACACACATACACACAGTCCTCCCTACCACAGAAAGAGAAAGAAAATAGGAAAACAGGGAAAAGAAAGTTAGTTTCTAATTGCTGAGGCTTTAAAATGAATTTTAAAACAGGATGGTCATTTTCCCTATCTCTCTCTTCATTCCTTTCCTTCTTTCTCTTTTCTTCCCACTGTCTTCTCCTTTTTATTCTGTCACTTTCTAATTTCTTCTAGAGGCACAGCACTGTTCTATGAGTGATAAAGAACCCTGAGAAGCAGATATGGTCCTGGTTGGTACACTATACCTAAGGCACTCAGGTGCACAAAGACAAGGAAAAGGTGTTCAGAGCAGCAGCTATTTACATGATAAAATATGATAGAGTCTAGAGAGGGTCAGGCAAGAAAGCAGAAAACATGCAATTGTGGGCAGCAATCATGGAACATGTGGGCTTGAAGCAGGAACCTGGAAAACAAATAGCATTTCAATCGGAGTCCAGGAAAGAGGTGCAGCCTTTGCAGTCATGGAGTATGTTTGGGGAATCAGAGTAATAGTGTTGGGGGAATGACATAAATTTGAATTAATCCAAAATTCATGTAGTAAAAAGTAGACATGTGGAATTCATTTTCTTCTATACATGAACATACCAGAAGAAATATTTTCTTTCTTTTAAAAATGTGTTTAAGCCAGGCCTGTTGGTGCATGCCTATAATCCCAGTACTTGGGAGGTTGAGACTGTAGGATTGCAGATTCAAGGCTAGCCTCAGCAATTTAGTGAGTCCCTATTTCAAAATAAAAAGAAAATAGGGCTGGGGGTGGAGCTCAGTGTTAGAATGCCACTGGGTTCAATCCCCAGCACCACACACACACAGGCACGCACACACACACACACACACACACACACACACACACACACGTGCTTAAACTCATTTTTAAGCCAATAGTGATGAGTACAAAATTTTTCCCTTGATTCACCAAATAATATTGGTTGAGTGTCCGTATTCTTCACACTGTTCCAGGCTCTGCCCACTGAACATTGTGCATACCCTTAAATATGTTTGAATTTTATAAGAAATTATAAATCAAATGTCTGCCATGGATTCCCCAAATCACCTGTACCGCACGGGAAGGATCCAGGGGTCTTTAGTAGTCTCAGGTGCAACTGGGGGTGTTGGATAATTTGGAGTAATTTTTTTCTGAAAATGGAGTGATAAGCCAATAAATTTGGAAATCTGAGAGCTTTTTGTTTCACATATTTTTGAGCTTACAATTGCTTTGACTGAAGATAAATAGGGAACAATTTAAAACTTGGTTTTGCTGTTAGTTGTACTAGTTGAATTTATGTGTGAACTTATCTAATATTTAACCCTTCAAAGTAATGAATATTACTTTGTTTCCTGTGACACATTTGTTTTATTACTAAAAGCACAGAGGTAAACTGGCCTATTCATATGCTCTGGAGTTTGGTACAAGGGACATCATTATCTGTTCCTAACTGAACTGTATTTGTGGATCATTCCCTATGTATCCTAGCAACATTTAAAATAATCTAATAAGTGCCCAGTTGTTTTCATCAGTGGACTGTGCCGTTCTTTGTGTTCACAGACATAATCTCAAGGCCATTGCTAAATCTCCAATTGGCTACATACTGTTCAACATGATTCAATTACATTTCCCCAATTAAAAAAGGAGGTTAAAAATGATCTGGAAGTAATCATGTGTCCTAGGAAATAGCGTGTGGGGTGGAGATTGCAAAGGAATGTTTCAATTATTGCCTTGTGCTCGGGAGGTTTGATCCAAGGTTAATCATCTTCTGCTTAGCTTCATCCTTCCACCTGGCTGAGTGCCTGCCTGAGGCTGGGAAAGAAGAGAGAGACCAGGGACCAAGGAGGCTGGGGATGATTGAGTGTGGGTCTCCCCTTGATGCTTTTTTTCATTTATTTGTGGAATAGAACCTGGCACCTGGATAGCATCTTTAATCAGAGTGACTCAAAGTATTTTCTAAATAGCTGTTTTATCCTTATATTATAAACAGAGGAAGAAAGAGGGGGCAGCTAAATGATTTGCCCAAGGTCATGGAAATGACAAAAGGGCTGGAAGCAGTCCTCAGAGGGCCCTTACTTTCCACACATCCTCCAGCAGAGAGTGCCCAGACCAGACAATGTAAAGTCCAAGGAGTCACTGAACCCGTGTGCTGCTAGATGTGTACAAATAGCTTGTTACCAACATTCTCTAGGTTTGTTTTCTCTTATTTTTAAAATTAACAGGGGACCAGGTTTTCTTTGAGCAATGTTTCTGCATTATTGTTCCAGAAATATCAACTTCTTCACTTTTGAAATAAAGGAAATTTGGCAGAGCTCAATTGAAATTTCTTCTGTTCTTTTTTCACGTTTTGGAATAAATTTTATTGTGCATATTTGAGATTTACAACACGACATTATGATATCCCTGTTCTGTTTTTGACAGAAGAATTTTCAAGTCGATGACAGTGTTAATTAAAGAGAAAAACGTCACTTGCTTTGAACCTTGGAATCAACTCTGTAGAGGCAAGTGAGTGTGTTCAGCACAGTTGTCACCAGGGAGGGGTAATTGGCATTTTATTGATCACATGTTTTTATCCATTTGGCAAATTTGTATTGAATTTCTACTATATTTGAAGCCAGGGATAGATACTTCTGGAATACAAAAATGGATAAAATACAATTATTGTCTCCTACACATTTAAAACTAGTATGAAAGGATATAAACTGCTCAGTAGAACCCAAGGAAAAATTAAAATAGCAGTGACCTAAGGTAAAACTCCAGAATGAAGGTGATACCCATATAAAAAGATCATGGAGCTGGGCACAGTGGTGCATGCCTGTTATCTCAGTATTTGGGAGGCTCAGATAGGAAGACCACAGGTTTGAGACCATCCTGGGCAACTTAACATGACCCAGTTTCAAAATAAAAAATAAAACAGTTTGGTGTAGCTTAGAAGTGGAATGCTCCTGGGTTCAATCCCCAGTACCCACTATCAACCCACAAATACATCATGAAATTTTGGAGTTAGGAAAATTAGATTTGAATTCTGACTCAATAGCTTATTTGGGCAACACACAGCAGCTTACCTAGATTCTTTAAAGCCATGGTTTTTCATCTATAAAGTGAAATCAATGATAGCTCCTATGTCACAAAATCAAATGAGAAATTTAATGTAAAAATTTTAACTTAGATAAACTCATGTATAAAAAGGTATTACAACCTGGGAAATAGGAACAATCTGGGGGGGGTGGCATTTGAATGTAGATTTGAAATTTGAGATCAATAGCTGAAAGGGGGACAATAAGAAACAACACATAAAAAGCCACAAGAATGATCAAAGGCCCAGGGACCTGGAAGCATCTGGAGCATGGTGGATATAGTCGACACCCAGGGTAGAGGAGGGCCGGGAGCTGTGAGTGACATTTAACATTGTGCTCTGGAGTTTGAATTTATTCTACAGTTGGTAAGTCTGCATGCATTTAAAGTTAATTGTTTTGAGTCTATCTTTCACTAACTCAGACTAACCTCTTCTCTATAATGAGTATGTGGTATCTCTCCATAATTACAAAATTAATTTTCATATGTAAGCTTACACCCCAGTCACTGACAATTTCAAAGTCAGAGTCATAAGTAACTCTTTGTTATCCTCATATAGTTATTTACTTTTTCTAATTTTCAGCTCAATACTTTCCTTCTGGTATTTTCCAACCCCTTTTGAGACAAATCACCATGAAGACTTTGGATTCATTTGCCTCCTCTTTGCCCAATGTAAAATGAAAAAATGTGATGCATGTATTCTTGGCATTATTTTTGATGAACAGAATTTTGACAGGGTATTTTAAAAAGTATTTTTTTAAAAAAATCACTTTCCATCAGGAGCTTCAAATCTATCAAGGAACCCTTACATGATAGTGGTGGAAATGCAAAACAGTGCAGGCACTTTGTAGACCAAATTAACAGTTTTATAAAATATTATGCCAATTTAACTTATGATGCAGCAATTCCACCCTAGATATCTATTTGAATAGATAGAAAGTAAATGCATGACTGCTCAGGGTAAGGAGTGTTAATGGGAGTGAGTGCAGGTGGCAAGGTATCATGTGTGTGTGTGTGTATGTGTGTGTGTGTCTGATACTGGAGATTGAATCCATGAACATTCTACCTCTGAGCTATACTGCATACCTTTTTTGCTTTTTATTTTTTTGAAGCAGGAAGCAGGATCTTGTATGTTACTGAGAGCCTCACAACATGGCCAGGACTGTCTTCAAACCTACAATTCTTCTGTGTCAGCCTCCCAAGTACTGGGATTACAGGTGTGTGCCACCATGCCCTGCTAAGGTCTTATTTTTGAAGTGATAAAAATGTCCTATTTAGGTTAATTAGGTTGTATGATAGTTGTACTGCTCTCTCTATTTACAAAAACTAAAATGGACACACTTTATGGTAGGTAAATTTTATCTTGAGAAAACTGATAAAAGCTATCTGAATGATGTTTATAACACTTTCAACCTCACTGTTATGTATAATTATGATACATCAACAAAAGTATTTAAAAATTAAAAAAAGGACACAGTCCTATTCTCAAAAGGGAAAAAACTGACTGGAAAATAAGATATATTTGAGGCAAAAATGTAAGTAAGCATTAAACCTTAGCCACATACATATAGTGCGGACAATGACTTAATAATTAAGGTATTAGAAAAAAGGCAATATCAAATTTGATTGAATTTTACATAATTCTTTATGGAAAAATAGATTTCTCACATGACTATTGAAGAGGTTGCATTTGAGTTTGAGGTTGAATGATAAATAAAATTTATTCAAGATTCTTTAATAATCTGACCCAAGCTAAGCTCCCTAAATACATTTCCTTATTTCCTTTAAGGAAGTATAATTTTGACTAGAATTCTATACTCACTTTTTTTAAAGTAATATTTGATATACATCATCCTATATCAGAATATTACTCTGCCTTCTAGACATTATTTCTTAATAAGAATGAGAGCTTAATACTTTATATTACTGAACAAGGTGCCTTGCTCAATAAGAATTCATTCATGCTCAATAAGAATAGCCTTTGGCTAGCCTGTAATCTCTGTTCTTGGGAGGCTGATACAGGATGATCTCAGGTTCAAGGACAGCTTCAGCAACTTAGACCCTCAGCAACTTAGCGAGACTCTGTTACAAAATAAAAATAAAAAGGTTTGGAGATTAGCCGGGCATGGCTAATCTCCAGGCCTGTAATACTAGTATGTGGGAGCCTGAGATAAGAGGAGCACAAGTTCAAGATCAGCCTTAGTCATGCAGTGAGACTCTCAGTGCATAGTGAGATCCCTGTTTCAAAAACAAAAAATAAAAAGGGCTGAGGATGTAGCGTGGCGGTAGAATGCCACTGGGTTCAATCTCCAGTACCATACACACACACACACACACACACACACACACAATACCACCCCCCCCAAAAAAAAGAATAGTCTTTGGCTGCTTTACTCAGCTGTTGATACCATACCATGCCATAGTGCAAGCAGAGTGAAATTGTGGCAGTATTGGGGTGATAAGCCCTGTGCTTGAGAGAAGTTAAGAACTGGGGCCCAATTAGGAGGCTCCTGAAAGCAGTCAAGAAGTTTGGCAGTTGATGCAGCTAATTGAGGAGTAATTGAGTGGCTGGCACAGTGGCATATTGGCAAACAAATCTGTCAGCAGTGTGACAGTTAGTTTGTGAGGACAGAGCCTGACATCAATTAAAACTTAACCATTTTTTTGTTCTCATCACACATTTTAAAGCCAAATTCACCTTTATGGAGCATCTGGAGATTGGCTAACATCAGTTATGCTTTTTGGAATACATTTGTTTCCTCATGATTTTTTTTTTTTTTCATTAACCTGAAGAGGTAGAGTTTTTTTGAAAAGTTCCTTTAGTAGCATTCTTTGGAACAATGAAACTAGTTTTCACTCTTTCTGTTATCATTGGTAAAATGACTTTAAAAATATTGACCCAGACTAGATTTTGCTTTTCATTTTCCTTAAATAAGATATGCTCAAAGTTGAAAGCCCCTTTGTTGCTGAACAACTTATTCACTCTTGAGACTTTAATATCATGTCTGCTGTATTTTATTTCTTGCTGGTTAGTGGGGAAAATTCCTTGACATAGTAGTAACCGATGAAGTCTTGTTAAGAGTAGTATTGTAACTTAATGTTTTTCATTCTGACCTGCAACACATTCCACATTCTAAAATTGACACCCTGAGTTCGGCCCGGCCCGAGGACCAGGGGGAGTATGATCTTGAAGTCAGTATCAATAACCATATCACATAAGCTCACAACCAGATGTACATTTTCCTTCATTCACCACACCAAATGGTGAGTTCAATACTCTTCTATTTTGAAGGGAATTGAAGTTCGTGGAACAAAAGGGCTATTAATGCTACACAAATCACACTGATGTTGCAGTGGACAGCTTCTACAACTCCAGCTGGAGCTCATAAAAATCCAGAAGTCTTGTGCTTCTTAAGACCAAAAGGTGGGGAGATGCACATTAACCTCCTTCAAAGTGAAGGGAAGAAATACTTCAAAACAAAAGGGATATAAAACAGCTTCTGCACACATACTCCCGATCATGCAGTAAGAGCAGAATTTGAGATTGACTCAAATAGCCTACTGTGGAATGGGGCTGTATTAAAATGCACAGCAAGGATAAAGATAGGTGAGTAGACTTTTCAGAAGAGAAGGATTTACATTGACTGTATCTTCTGCAGGCCACTTGGATGGCTGAATTTAGTCAAACAAGTTGGTTATATCTTTCTCCTCCCAGTTAAGTTTGCTAAGGCCAAATAAACAGGGCTGGTTTGTTAAAACTAACTGTCAAGGAGAAGAATGTACAAGAGAATTCTATTGAGCCAGGGAAGAATAGTTCTAGAAACACTCAAGGCACACCCTACTATTTAGTCAAAGAAAATGCTAGTGGTTTAGAATCATGTTGAAAAATCCAATTGTTGTTTTTAAAATATGTTTTTCAGTTGTGGTGCTACACAAATATCAAATCAGGCCTATATTTATAAATCAAAAGCAACAATTATTTGATTGGGTTTTGGTACATAGACCTCAAATATCAAAACAGACTACAGAAAAGTTACATTTAGAATACTGTGACTCATCTTGAAATTGATCTCAAAGAGACAGGTATCTGGATGATATGGATTTTACTGGATGATAAAACAGGGGCAGGCTTAGGAAGCTCATCTAAGGAAGAGAAGAAATTAATAACTATGGAAACAAATGAAGTGTGTGCAACTGGAGAGATTGGTGGTCAGGACTAGAAGATTGTTCTAGAAAAGGGCAGGGCTCAAGTTGTCAAGTCTCAAGCAACCATCACATTGAGTGATCACAAAGTAGCAAAAGTGTCACGAGAGCTGAGATAATCCTCAACCTCCAACCTACTTCGCCAACATCAGAAAATGACCCACAAATGATTTCTTTCCTTGGGAAGGGCTTGTACTAGGAAATGAAATTGACCAAATTATGTTATGTACATGTAACAATCAATTCCACTATTATGTTATTAGAATACACCAATAAAAATTAGGTTTTATAAAAAAGTGGTTACACCAGGTGTGGTGGTACATGTCTACAATTCAAGTACTTGGGAGGTTGAGACAGGAGAATTCCAGGTTTGAGGTCAGTCTCAGCAAATTAGCGAGATCCTCAGAACTGAGTGAGACCCTGTTTCAAAAGAAAATTTCAGAAGTAGACTGCCCCTGTATTCAGGCTCTAATACCAAAAGAAAAAAGAAAAAGAAAAGCAAGGAAGGAAATTCCAATGGAGGCTAAGATGCAGGTGAGATTTTTTTTCACTGTATGATTTTATGTTGCTTAGTTTTATAATTATGTGACTGTGGAACCCATTCAAAATTTTAAACTAAAAAGAAAAAAAAAACAACTAAAAATAAGTCCTTTTTTTGACATCAACTTTGCCCTGTAAAATTTCCATGTAAGTAAAAATACTTCTGATTTTCAAGTAGAAAGTGGAAAATCCAAGGGACTTTATATGTGATTGAATTCAGTGTTCCACTTTGCAGAAGAGGAGAATGAGGCCTAGAGAGGTCAGGTGTCTACTTCACACCAGGGTCACCGTAAGTCCAATGCTAGAACTCATTTTTAGGCTTTTCTGCTATACTAAATGGCTGCACATGCCACCGTGTATTCAATAATATTTAAGTAATTTAACTTCAAATGCCCTTCCTGTGCAACCATGGTTCTGATTTAAGGATCATTTCTTCAGATCCACAGAGGAGGTTATTGACTTATGTTTCTACTTCTTGCTGAAAACGGTCATCTGAAAAAATAGTAGTGACAAGAGATTTGCAGAGGAGGCTGCTGCTGGATTAATTGGCAAATATGCCAACCCTGGATGTGTTCCCTTTACTTTACTTCTTTGTAAAAGATTCACAGACTTTCTGACTTCCCCTCACCCCCTCATTTTTAGTCTTTCTTCTTTTGTCCTGAAAAAATGTACAGATAAATTTGGCACATAGTAAATGCTGAATGATAAGAAAAGACTGATTTTTTTTCCCTGTAAAGTCACAGTTAGCAGCTGGTCAATCACAGAGTGATAATAGCACTAAAAACAAAAGCTCACTTTGATTGACTGTTTACCATGTGCTGCACACTTTCCAAAATCCTTTACTTGATGTAAGCTATTTCATCCTGATTGTGGTAGTACAAGAGGGAGTAATTTGCCTAGCTCTTAAAAAAGTCAGATCCAGGATTTCCCTTCTAGCAGTTTGCTTTCAGAACTCAGGGCACTGACCATTGAACCACACAGCCTGTCACAGTTGGATGTGGAGTGTTCCTGAAGAGCTCATGTATTAAGTTTCCAAGTTGATGCAGTTAAGCCACGAGGGCTGTAATTTAGTCAGTGGATAAGTCCATCATGATGGATTTGCTGGGTGGTAACTGGGGGGGGGGGGGTGGCTGGAGAAGCTGGATCCCTGGCTGTGTGGTCTTCGGGACTGTGATTGTGTCTTTCAATTCCCTTGCTTGCTTCTTGCTTCTGGCCTCTGAGATGTGAAGAGCAGAGCCCTTGCTCTCTCTCTCTCTCTCTCTGCTTCTCACTGCCATGCCCTGAGATCCACAGACCACAGACCCCAGCCTCACATGGACTGAACTTGCCACGTCAAAAACAAAAACAAAAACAAAAAAAAAACAAAGAAACAAACAAGCAAAAAACCAAAAACAAAACAAAAAATAAATCTTTCTTCCCCTAAGTTGTGAGGTTGGTTATTTTGCATTATATCAGTGAGCATTTTGACTGAAACACAGTCTCTTGTTGTAGAATGCTGAAGATTTCCCCCACACTTTCTTCTTAGAGTTGTCATGTCAATGCTAAAGAATACTTATATGTCCCAGTTCTCTAACCTTTATTATGAATTACTTATATTAATTGCTTTTCTCTGATATAAGAAGATACTCAGATGAAGGAGGTCCTAGGTGTAGAGGGTTGACTAGGATAGGATGATGTAAAATATAGGCTTTGTCATGATTAATTATCATAGTGTCAAAAACTTTCCTGTTATGGTAATACTAGTTTACAGTGAGAAGTCTTGTCTAAGAGGCTAGAAACTCAACTATGACACTTCTGTGCTGTATGAACTTAGTCAAATTACCTTTCTCCCAGGGCCCCCAGGGATAACATCTGCAATTATCTTTGTTGACTTCTTACTCTATCCACTTAAGAACATAAATCTTATTTCTTTCAAAAGATCAGTGCTCTTGGAAAGAAACTCTATCTGCAGATGACAGCATGGTAGGTAGGTATGAGCTCCCAGCTCCTCATGCCAAGTAAAGTCTCCTTTCTTGATTTGTGATGAGTTATTCTTGAATGGTAAGGCAGGAAGGACTGCCTCTCAGATAGGTCCATTCCCTTTTCTCTCCACTCAGGCATACTGGACAAGGGTTTCCCATTGATCCATTCAATTAGAGAAGGTATGGGGCATGGATAAAAGAGGTGAGAGAGGGGGGGGGAGTTTTCAGAGCTGTTCTCAGGGCTGCTCTACAGCCAGTGAAGCTGAACACAGAAGTGCTCCATGGTGTAAGATGGTATACATTCATCATCAATTTGAGGTGCTCCGTGGTGTAGGATGGCATACATTCATCATCAATTTGAAACCATCACTCATCCCTGATTTCATCACCAAAGACAAAAATAGCTGCCATTTCCATATTTTGCTGCAAATCCTACTCCCTATTAGTCCTTCTTCACATTCTAAATAAGTTTCACTAGTATATATTATAGTATATATTAAAGCAAAAGAAACCTTACTCTATAGTTTCCTTTGGGCTGCACAAGTAGATGAGGGCAAGATGGAAAGTGCTTGGGTGGGGTGTCACTTGAGGGCTAGAGGAGGAGGGAGGGGGGGGTGAAATCATATGTGTAGATTATGCACTGGAGACCCCTTCTTATCTTTTATGTCAAAAGCATCTTCTCATCTTTCTTTTTTTCTTCTTTTTGGTAGCAGGGACTGAACTTAGGAGTGTTCTATCTCTGAGCCATATGCTTGTCCTATTTTATTTTTTATTTTGAAACAGGGTCTCACTAAGTTGCCCAGGCTGGCTTCCAACCTGTACTCTTCCTGCCTCAGCCTCCCAAATACTGAGATTAAGGGTGTATGCCACCATGCTCATTTTCTGTCTCCATTTTCTAAGAAGGCTATAATACAGAAGAGGCCAAGCGAGCATATCCATTTGAATACCTTAGATATAAATTACTTGGCTGGGCTGAAAATCCTTTTCCAACATGGACTGAAGAGAATAAAACTTTCACTTCTTTCTCCTCCATCTCTGTCCTTTAGTTCTTTTGGAGTACTCAGCATATGTAAAAATAAACTCAATTGGCGGTAGTTAAATTGACATATATAATTCCCAGCACTGAGAATTTTAAGAAAAGATATGGGCAACAAAATAAAAGATATTCAGATACCATGCAAAAAATTTCCTCTTCCAAACCATCAATATGCACACAAAACACAAAAAGACAACCAGAATTTTGTGATGCAATCTGTAGTTTGATTTGGTAAAATGAACAAAATAATTTGCAGTGAATTCCAATCAGTTTGCAGTATTCTGGGGCCTAATGCAGAAACTGAAGGCAACAGTTGGGAATTTCCATGCACCTGGGCTGTCCAGCCATCAGATGGCGATGTTCTTTAGTTTTACATCAAGACGTCAAGGGAGGCCATTAGAAATGCTGGGCATGTATGTCAGATGGCTGTTAAATCGGTTCAAAATCTGTAAAGGATGGCAGATCAGCTCTTATTTATTTATTTTTACTTAGAGTTGATGAATTCAGTAGAATTTCATAATGGGAGAATGAACACTGTGTTTGTGTTGGGGTGGGTGATCAGAGGAGGCCTAGCATCTGAGATGGTTGGGTAGCTCAGTTTTACCTCTGTTGTCTTTTAAAAGGAGATTCCTCTTGTGCAGCCTGGATTTTGTCAGTGTGGGACCAAAGGGCAGCAGTTTTGTGCATTTTATTTTCTTTTTCTTTAGAAGAGGGCTCCTTCTTCAGGGTCTGCCATGTGGCTGCAACTCCTGTGACAGAGGTAGAATCTGTGTGAGGCTGGGTCTGGGTCCAGAGCAAGGCTCTCAAGGTTGACGGATAAGGAGAGAGAAGAGGGACTGCTCCTAGGCAGCCTCTCCAGAGTGCACCCTCAGGCATTCTCAAAAGAATTAGAGACAAACCCCACTCAGCATGGAGAACAGCCAGCTTCTCTCTGAAAAGAAGATGATTCATTTTAAGGAAAGGGATAGAATATAAGCAGTAAATTGGCCTTAAAATACTGTTTGCTTTGTGTGCTGATCCATGAAGGGAAATGGCTATAGCTAGGACCAGGATATTTAGTTTCTGACCTCGAGGTGCCACTAGCCCACTATGTGATGTTTAACCTGCTGCTTTTTCATCTGTTGTATGGAGATCTTTGATAAAAATCCCCCAACTGTACATAAAATTTTGGTTATATAGGGGAATTTTGAGATATCAGGCCTCCACCCTCAACCAGAACAATTAAACCAGAATCTCTTGGGGTGGGGTCTCCATATACATTTTTTTTTTCCCCGTACTGGGGATTGAACTCAGGGACATTCTACCTCCGAGCTACACCCCCAGCCCTATTTTTAATTCTTTATTTTGAAACCAGGTCTCACTAAGTTGCAGAGGGCCTCACTAGGTAGCTGAGGCTGGCCGTGGGAAGCGTGAGCCACCACGCCTGGCTCTCCATATACATCTTTTACACAGGGTGCCCATTTGATTCTTTCAGCCAGACTTTCGCACCCTTGCTCCCTAACAGGAACTAACCAGGAGTTCTCAAAGGGAGGACCCAGGACCAGCAGCATCTGCCTCCCCTCAGAACTTATTAGAAATACAAATTATCAGTCACACCCATCAGAATCAGAAGCTGTAGAAGGGAGGCCCAGCAATCCCTAAGCTTTGCATGACTCTCTATTGCATGACTCGCTATTCTTTGCATGACTCTCTATTCTCCAAATCATGTGATTCTTACTAGAGAGGATTGCAGCACCTGGGTTAGCTTGGAAACCTGAGTTGTGAATAGGAAAGAATAAAGACTTTGTTGTGCTACATGACTACAATTTTGTGGCTGTTTGTTGTTGCTTTGTAATCTATCTTTTCCTATTTAATATAAGTTCTGTGATTATAACTGTTTGGATCTATTAGTGCTGATAGGAAGAAAAGATAAAGGAATCAGATATGAAGTAGGTATTTAATTGAACCCTAGGGCCATGGGAAAGGTCTGCATTGTGGAGGCTGCATGGAATATAGGCATGGGGAGAGCTACACCATAAGAGAGGCAGAATGCAAGTAGGCAGGACTCCCCGTGTTCTTCCCCAGTTGTCAAACAAAAACTTTGTACATTTCATTGTTCTAAAATTATGTATTTGGCTCTATCGTACCTGGACAATTTGAGAAATGCTTCCATACTTTGCTGTGGGTTGCATATGCCAAAAATGGGAATGCAATTGAAAAAAAAATTAGCCTCTTATCCTGAAGAATCCAAATCTGTAGTAGGCATTATAATGCCCACATATTGGGGTCTAGGTTTGCAACCTTAAAAGTTCTTCCTATTGTGTGGTGATCTTAACATGTCGATGTTGCCCCTTACCATTGTAAGAGCCCACACCTGAAACAGCATTCATCTTTCTTTTAGACCTTTCCCAAGTGGACAATTTTGTCTCTCTATGACAGAACTTCACATTTCCTACTCTTTCTCTGAGGCATGTGTCCCTGGGGTTGATCTCTTCACACAACATATTTTCATATATGTGTGTGTGTATGTGTGTGTGTGTGTATGTGTTAGTGGCAGACTAGAGATGAAACCCAGGGGCTGTCTCCTTTTGAGCTACACTCCCAGCTCAATTTTATTTACTTATTTTTATTTGGAAACAGGATCTTGCTGAGTTGTTGAGAGCCTTGCTAAGTTGCTAAGGCTGACTTTGAACCTGTGATCCTCCTATCTCTGCCTCCCAAATACCGGGATTATAGGTATACACCACCATTCCTGGCTTTTTCCTTTATATTATAGTCTACTTCACAGGCCTCTTATCCCTACTTCCTATTTCATGTTCATGAACAGAAACTTTCCCAGACATCTGTTGCATTGTTTCTGCCACAGATCTGTCTTGATTATTGTTCCGTCTTGCCAGCAGGCAATACTATTGTCATGAAAGTCATCATCACCACCACCAGTAATATTGTCATCATAGTCAAAGTTAATTGAAAATGTACTATATTGCAAGATCTGAGTTGTCGATCCTTAATCGAGCCATTGCGTATTTAACCTTCATGTTCCATGGGTTTGCTCTTCTGCTCTGCCTTGTAACCGTCCATCAACTTTTCATATTCTGTAATGTGAAATTACTGCTCCAGTTCAAGATCCCACATGTATATTTTGCTCATTCCTACCCTTTTCCACTTAGATAAAATTACAGCATTCTCTTTCTGCCTCACTGAGGTATGGACTTGAGTAACTTTGTTTGTAAGCAGGAATTTTTCTGTGACTTAGTTTATCTTTAAACCAGGAGAGCTCCATAAAAGCTTGTTATATCTGCATAAGACTTTTTTCCTCTGGAGCTGGTGTTGAAGATCTCCTAAGAGTTGATCTGATTGGGTCATTAAGATGGAAGAAATCACCATATTGACTGTTTAGCGGGCTGGTTATTTCAGTCATCTTAATGAGAGAATTAGATCGACCTTAAGGCACTCCAAATCCTCATTTGATGATTGACCTAGCAGCAATCAATTGCTCATGTTGCTCTGTATGAATCTCTTGCTCCACTCAGCCAGTCTCGTTGCCCACAATCTCCTTAAATATTCACTCTTCAGCACACACACACACACACACACACACACACACACACACACACACACACACAATCAGCAATGGAGTTGTTGGAGTTGGTAGTCGCACTTTCCTAGCTATAGGATTGTTGCATTTAACTGCTTTTGCTGGCATTTCATAATAATTCTGTATAAGATAAGATAGACTAGTTTTGATTTCTGTAACCCAGAGGTCTTAAATCACTTTAAGACTACATCCAGTCTTTGTATCTTTGCTCAGCTCTGTCCCTGCCTAGAACGCACTGTTAGACTTCCTACCTGTCTACATTCTCCACCTTTGGCAGTGCTAGCTCAAGTCTCAATTCCCTAAAGATATCCTTGGCTTCTCTGAGACTGCCTTGTGTATTATCCTTTTTTGTCTTACTGTGGGTTATCCTTATTGTCTTCCCTGGAATGTAAATTCCAAGATGTTAAAGATGGGAAAGTCCTGCCCCTGTAACTATCTTCCTTCCTTCTTTCCTTCCTTCCTTCTTTCCTTCCTTCCTTCTTTCCTTCCTTCCTTCCTTCCTTCCTTCCTTCCTTCCTTCCTTCCTTCTTTCCTTCCTTCCTTCCTTCCCTCCTTCCTCCTTCCTGTTACTGGGGACTGAATCCAGGAGTTGACTTCTAATAAGCCACACTTCAAAGTCCTTTTTAATTTTTAATTTTTTTTTCTATTTTAAACAGAGTGTCACTAAGTTACCCCACCCTGGCCTCGAACCTGCAGTATTGTCTAATTGACAATACTGTCAATTAGAATCTGTCTCCAACCTGTCTAAGCCTCCCAAGTACTGTGATTACAGGCTTATGCCACTGTGCCTGGCCTGCCCTTCATTTTTCTTTTCCTTTCTTTTCTTTCTTTCTTTTTCTTTTTTTTCTTTTATTACTGAGGATTAAACATGGAGGTATTCTACCTCCAGGATACACTCCCAGCCCTATTTTACTTTGTATTTTGAAACTAGGTCTCACTAAGTTGCTGAGGGTCTTACTAAATTGTTGAAGCTGACTTCACACTTACAATCCTCCTGTCTCAGTCTCCCAAGTACTTTGATTACAGGCATGCACAATCATGCCTAGCTGCACTTTCATTTTTAAAATGGAAAAGAAAAAGAAAAACAAACCACAGACTAATATATGACTTGCACAGATTAGACTAACACAAAATATAGACAGACTTTCCTTGTACCCAGGAATTCAGTATTGGCTACTGCTTTCCCATTCAACTTCTTAATGTGTGCAGTCAGAGAAAGGTATCATCTGGGTTTTCACTGACTCAGTGGGCCATGCCAGTTTTATTGAAGAGTGGTTTTTTTTTTCTCCTTCACTTTTATAAAGGAGAAAAATAAATATAGACTCTCTTCCCATCCACAGGTCCATGAATCAATTCAGAATGAGAATGGGAGGAAGATGGTTGTTATTGGTAAAGCTAGGTTGAATAATGCAGAGCAGATGTACAGACAAAACTGCATATCTAAGCCAAGCATGGTGGTGCACACCTGTAACCCCAGTACTTGGGAGGTTGTTAGGAGGATAGCAGGTTCAAACCCAGCCTCAGATGTAGCAAGACTCTCAGCAACCTAGTGAGACGGTGTTTGCTGAAGCTGACTTCAAATTTACAATCCTCCTTTCTCAGCCTCCTAAGTACTTCGATTACAACAACAACAACAACAAAATAGACAGGATTGGGGATGCAGCTTGAAGGTAGAATGACCCTATATTCAATCACAGAAAGAAAGAAAGAAAGAAAGAAAGAAAGAAAGAAAGAAAGAAAGAAAGAAAGAAAGAGAGGAAGGAAGGAAGGAAGGAAGAAAGGAAGAAAGAAAGAAAGAGAAAAGAAAAAAACTGCATATCATAACAGCTTCCCTCACATTCATCCAGCCCTCTGAGTTCACAACAGAAATTTTTTAATGTGAATATGGCCAGTCAGAGCAAATATCCTTCCTCAACACCCCTGCCTTGGTCCTATGAGCCCCAGTGAAGTGGCATGCAGAGGCCAGCTCCCATGACACCTGCCTGTTTAACCTCACCTAACTACTGTCTTCCACAAGCATCACAGGAAGTATGTTTTCTTTTGATACTTTGAGTTCAGTGATCAGCAAGAGAGCCTCAGGCACCTACCCCCTCTAGCCTGTGCATTGTGTAATACCTCAGGAACTGCACATAGGCAAACAAGAATCAGAAGCAAGAATCAGAAACAAGAATAGCCCGAGGAAATAATGATTTTTGTTCTTGGGATTGCAGAACTGAGAAACATTGCCTGACGAGGTGATTAGGATCAGGTGTATGCATTTGGCCACCAACCTCCATCTGTGAGAGGGTGCCCACCAGTGTGTGATCATCCATCCACTATCTGAACTGCCCCTAAGTGAGCCTCTCTGTAAGATGGTCTTTTAGGAGAGTGTTCCTCCATCTTGGCCTTTCAGGACAGCGGTCCACTTGGCTCACTCTAACAAGGTTCTTTCTCTACCACCGCCTTGCCTCTGTACTAATTAGCTTCTGTGGTGCAGTGGGCAGCACAAACCTGTGCATGGTAACACCAGCAAACAGAAGAACTTCCACCTCCCTGTTAAAAGGGGGCAGAATCTTGGCTTAGCTCATGGAGAGCAGAAGCAGAATCCAAACCTGTCTGGCATGGAGGCTGGCCTGTGTGAGCTCCCTGGAGGTGCTGACCTAGCCCCGCCCATTTCATTTTCCTAACCTCACCAGACAATCAAATTTATCCTCAATCCTTTGGCAAGGAGTTGCAGATGTGGGATTCTCTTTCTAAAATTTCTCAAGGCGTGAAAGTTGCTAAATTATGGGCTAAGAGAGGCACACTGGAGAGAGGAGCTGTGGAGCCTGGTTCTCCTATGGGGTCATGGCCTCATCTGGGCTGTTTGCTTTCTGCTCTGCCTGCAATTTTGCAGCCTTACAGTTGTAGGCATCTACTAGGGCCAGAAAATAATATTGATTGTCACAGAGACATCTGACAATACTCCATCCACACCAGAAAGTGAGGCTTGAATGTCAACCCATCTCTTTATTTGATGCTGAGGGCTTTACAAAAGGTTTCAGGATGTAATGGAAAAGGAAATTATATTTCTCTGAGGACACAGATTGATTCAGTTGCCTCATCTCCTCACCACATTAACTTAAGTGGAAGGATTGGTTGGAAAGATCACCATAGATTCTGGGTGGGAACTATGTTCTTTTCCTAACCAGGGCCTAGTTACAATGGTCTTGTTTCCTATAATCATAGCTAATACTGCAAAACCGACATTTCCCAACTGGCATTGCCTTCCCCAAGAAAGCATGTGATTTTATGCGTAAATGTTACAAATGAAAAAACACTACTTCCCAGTAGTCTTCTTGAGCTACTCACTGGCATGGCATGCAAAGTTTTTATCCCTGGAGGCTATAAAAATAAGATACCTAGAAACTAATAAGCATTGCCCTAGTGCTCATTATGTTATAGGGAGTCAGGACTATGTTTAGAGTTGCCCACTTTGAGGCACCTTTAGCTAGCAGGAAAAAAATGTATACCATAGGCAGAGGGCAACCACGGTCAGGAGATCTGGATTCTATTATAGTTCCATCAAAAACTTACTGCATAACCTCAGATCCATAGCTATATACTTAGGCTTTGCCAGATGTTTTCTAAGATCCCTTCCAGCTCTATGGGTCTAAAGTTTCCGGCCATGGAGCCATCTGATTGTATATAAAAGGAATAGTAATATATGCATATGAACATTTAAAAATGGGATCATAAAGATTCTGGACTAACCCTAAACATATCAGGGCTATGGCCCTACTAGTGAGGTTGAGGAGTGAGGTCTTGGATAAGACTGTAGTTCCATAGCAGACGTTTCTGCACACCCCCACCATGCCTTCTAAATGACAATTAATTGACATTCCCTACAATTCTTAAAGCTCAGTGAGATGCAAGAGCTAACATATATGGGATACAGGTCAGCAGCTTGCCTAGTAATTCACAAGGAAGAAATATACACTAAAAGTACAAGCTGGAGTGAGGAGAGCTGATGTCTACAGCTGTCACTAACTGTGTGCTTTTATTGCTTCAGAAAAATATAAAAGGCAGCTACTTTTCCATACGCAATATCTGCCTTATGCTAAATATTTTATGTCAAGATTGAACTGCTGAACTCGCCATGGCATTTAAATAAACCCTGTTGTGTTTTTAACTTCATCAGGCATAGTGAGGTTAAGTGCTCTGATGTCAAACGTGTAATTCATGGCAGACAGAGTCAAGTTCTATTTAGTTTCTTGCTCAGTACATATGTTAAGTTTTACTGTGCTGATCTTCGTGAAATAGCCCATATTTTCCCTCTCTTCTTCCATATACACATATACTTATGTGTGTTTATATTTTTTTCATAAAGTATTTTCTAAATATCAATGTGTCATTGACTTTTATTTTATTTACTGAGTATTGACTATGTGCTTGCAGTGTGTTAGCACTTTACACACATGTTATTATATAAAACTATTCTTAGAACCACCCTGTGTTTATTTTATTATTCCCCAGAAGGCAGGCTAAGATTTAAACTTCTATGTACTAATAGAAAAGTGAACACTCTTAATAAGTGTACCACACGGTCTGTCATTTCTTCGTTGGATATTATTATATTATGTGCCAGACACTGTGTATCAACAGTTAAAAAAAAAACAACCAAACACCTTTCATCAAGGTCAGAAAACCTGTATTGGGAATTCTGATCGCGGCTCAGCTTTGGCTTCCAGAGACCTTGCAATTGCACTTTTAGAGTGTTTTGTGGGCTTGGCGAACTACAGGGGAATATAAAGGTTTGACAGCACTAACTTTTGATGGCAAGTGGTGTGACTTACGTAGAAGTATGCAAGGTTCAGATATTTCTGTCTTAAAGACCTGTGATTGTGTCGCATGACTACAAATCATTGTTTGACCAGTGAAATGGGAAAAGTTATGAAAAAGTAGACATCTTATTAACCACAAAAAAATTGACTTATTCTATCTTCTCAACCTCCCACATTAAAAAAAACATTTTATTATGGAAATTTAAGACATACATCAAAATAGACAGAATAGTATAATGAGCCTTCTTGCACCACCTTAGCTCAACTCACATCAACCCGTGGACAATATTGTTTGATTTATTTTCTGATTTGCTTATTCCAGAATTCATACCATCTCTTCTGTAAATATTTTATTATTATATATTTCCAAGAGATAATAACTTTAAAAAACCATAGCCATACAGCTAGATATGGTGGCACATATCTGTAATCCCAGTACTTGGGAGGCTGAGATAGGAGGATTGCAAATTCAAGAAGAGCCTCAGCCACCTAGTGAGGCCCTTACAAACTTGGTCAGATTCCTGTTTCAAAATAAACAATGAAATGGAGCTGGGGGAGTGGTTCATAGGTAAAGTGCCCTGGGTTCAGTTCTCAATACTCCCCCTATACAAATCACAGCAATACTATTAGTTATTTTCACATGTAAAAGTTAAAATAGCTTTAACATATTTAAATCTCTAAGTTTAACAAATATCACTTTCTTAAAGTTTTACATCTTTTTTGAAATTTTGATTGCAAAGATTATTTCTACTGTAAAATTTTCCCCAGTCAGATTTTACTGATTGTAACAATGTGATGTCACTTACCATGCTTCTCTTCCTCTGTATTAACAAAAATTGGTAGATCTGAAGGAGGCTTGGTCAGATACAGGTTCAATTTGATTTTTGGCACATACACTCATAGATGGTGATCCTTTCTTCCATCAGGAAGACATCTACTTTCTGGATATCTCTCTATTTTTTATATTTGTAGCTATTGATATTATTGCATTAGTCTGTTAATTAATTGGGGGAGGTTTTACAGCAATGATATACAATGTTTCTTTTTTTTTTTTAATGTGTTAGCTAGGAAACATTTGTAGCCCAGCATTTCAGTTTGTATAGCAAATGTAGAACAGTTACTGAATTCTTTCATTTCATTAACCAGTTTTCAAAATAATGATTCAAACAACTACCATCTTCTCATGGATTCTAATTAATTTTTTATTTTAATTTTTTATACTTTTGTTAATGCATTATAGTCTCAGATCATAATGTATTTTATAGTGATAGTGATATACCTGCACACAGCACCTTGTGGGCTTTCCCTACTCCCTCCCCACCTTCCGTATACAAAATATTGATATTAGCATTGGTATTCTCACATATGCATATAATGTTAATGGAAGTGATTCCTTCATTGGTCCTCCCTCTCCCTCTCCCCACTCTCCTCTAGACCACCTCTCTCGCTCCACTGGAGTTTCTCCTCCATTATCTAATTCCCTTTGGTATCCTGATTCCTCCCTAGCTTCTGTATATAAGATAAAACACAATACCTCTCACTTTCTCTGACTGGTTAATTTCACTTAACATAATCTTCTCTAGTTCCATCAATTTTTTCTACAAATTACATAAGTTCGTTCTTTATTTCTGAGTAGAATTCATTGTACCTATATCCCATAATTTTGCAATCCATTCATCTATTGATGGATACCTAGATTGGATCCATAATTTGGCTACTATGAATCATGCTTATGAGTTAGTTGATTTAAACATATAAATGTTTTAATATGTTCAATTATCATTCTTACTAAGAATCAAAATATCATGTTGGCCATTGAGACACTTTAGTTAGTCCTTGTGTCCTTTTGACAAGATCCTATTTATCTTTGATAATATTATTGGTATTTTTAATGACTTTTTTTTCTGGGTCCATCTGGTAAATTTTTTCACTACAGTTAAAATAAAAATTTTTCCTATAATCCATTGTCCTTTTTAGTGGGACATAGTAGTTACAGGCCACAACACAATCTGTCTAGTAGAGAAACTCATTGCTTCATTGCTAGAAGGTTGCTTCTTCTCTCTCTCTCTCTCTCTCTCTCTCTCTCTCTCTCTCTCTCTCTCTCTTTTTCCTTTTCTGAAGACCTAAATGGTAATTTTTTAAAAATATAAAATACAACAATTCAAATTTATGTAACTACCTCCAAGTTGCATTTGAAATTTCATTTCTTCCATGCTAAGAATCCTTAGCTTCATACCCTAAGCACTATTAGTCTCAGGATAAAGATATGATTACAGAAAAAAAGTTTAAGATTTTTATTTTGAGGTAGTTATTTTTGTTAAGATATATCTTAATAGGAATATATGGCCAAATGCTGTGTTTCAACGTGCTTTGTAATATTTACTTCCTGTGTCATTATGATACTAATTGAATATACATATGGGCTCATTTGCCTAATTGTTTTTGTGTGTGTGTGTGTGTGTGTGTGTGTGTGTGTGTGTGTGTGGTACTGGAGATTAAACACAGGGGCATTCTACCTTTCTACCTCAGAGCTATACCCCCAGACCTATTTTTTAATTCTTTTATCTTGAAACAGGATCTCACTAAGTTGCGGAGAGTCTCACTAAGTAGCTGAGGCTGGCTTCTAATCCGGATCCTCCGAGCTCAGCCTCCCAAGCCTAATTATTTTTAACTTTGGAATTATTTTGTAACAATTTAAATGTTTTCCCATTAACATATAGAGTATTTACATAGTTCCAAAGTCAGATTAACAAATCAAGATATATTTAAAGAATTTTGACCCATTTCTTTTTTTCCTTCTACCTAATTTCCTCCCTTTTTAATAAGTAACCACTTTTAAATAATAATCTGGGTTTTTAAATGGTGCCTAGATTATATATTAAGGACATTTCACATATTTTTTATATTTGCATTCCATCTTTATACAAGTGGGAGCACATCTTCCTTTACCTTGTTTTCTTTAGTTATAACATTTCCTAGATATCACTCCATCATGAAACATGACGATAATTTTCACCAACTTTTTTTTTTTCTCTGTACTTGGCAATTGAACCCAGAACATTCTACTTCTGTGCTATACCACCAGCCTACCAGTGCACCAGCCATGTTTAATTTTTTATTTTGAAACATGGTCTCACTAAGTTGCTGAGATTGGCCTCAAACCTAGGATACTCCTGTGTCAGCCTCCCAAGTACTGGGATTACAGGGATATGCCACTATACCTGGCTCTCATCCTCTTTTCATAGTAACACAGTACTCCATTGTGTGGCTGTACTACAGTTTATTCAACCAGTCTCTTGTTGATAAACATTTGCTTATATCTAGTACCTAGTCTCTTGCTATTACAACTAGAATAGAGATGCATGCCTTATTTATCTGTGGGGTTTTTCCACGAAACTTGAAATGTATTCCTGGAATTAGAATTGCTGTGTTGAAAGGTCAATATACATTTTTGTCAAATTCTCATTGTTTGTGATCATGCTATTTTCCATTCCCACCAGAAGCGTAAAAGAGTGCTTGTCTTCATGCAGCATGATCTCCAGAGTGTGCTATCAACTTTGAATTTTTGCCATTTAATATGTAAGAAATAACATCTCATTGTAATTTTAATTTGCATGTCTCTTATTATGAGCAAAGTTTAGCACCTTTTATATGGCTAAGAGTCATTTGATTTTCTGTTTCTATGGCTGACTATTTCTTTAGCCTATTTTTCTATAGGGTTGTTTGATGCTTTGCTTCTACTTTAGAAGCTATTAATATGTCAGCAACATTAATCATTTCTCTGCTATATAAACTGCAACTTTATTTTCCCAGTTTGTCATTTGTCTTTTTGCCTTTTTCCTGCCCTCATTTTATCTTGTTTTCCAGAAACCTTTTCATCTCACTAGGCACGAGCAAAACTACCTTTTTTTTTTAAGACATTGGAACCAAAATTATAACAATAATCATAACAATGAGATAGAAAATTGCAAAACAGTTTTTCCTTTCCCTTTGAATTCAGATTCAACAGTGTTATAATAATTTAGTTTTATCCTAGTTCAACAGTTTATAAAAACACAGTTTGGGTTAGGCAGAGTCAGAATTATCTCATTAGAAACTCATTTAAATATTTCTTTCAGTTCAGCAAAACATACACTATACAGTGTAACATTTTATTTACTGCCAATTCCATACATAACTAGTCACTTTTCTTCCTAGAGTCTATCCATATCAATGATGAAAAGGGCACATTTATGTGTCTCTGGATTCTGTATTCCTCGAGATGATAGGTCAGGTGCAGATACAAGAGGAGACAGATGAGAGGCCCAAAAAAACCAACAGTTTGTTATCCTCACAGACCCTAGAGAGACTAGGTTGGGAGCAGAGAGGGAGCGAGGACTCCTGGGTAAGTATCTTTACTGGTGATCAGGGTGGAGTACACAAGCAAAAAGGTGCAAGGGGATTTCGTGTGTGTGTGTGTGTGTGTGTGTGTGTGTGTGTGTGTGTGTGTGTGTGTGTTACTAACTCTTGGCCAGGAGAGAGATAGATGAGGGGATTCTGGCAGGGCTAGCCGCATCACATGGTCTCCCTGTTCACCCAGGCAGGGTATCCATGGGCCGTTTGTGGGGATGTTGAGGTAACAGGAGAATAGGAAGTTTTAAAACTAATGTTTGTGTTGCTATAACAAAGTGCCACAGTCTGGATAATTTGTAAATAACAGAAATAACTTTTTCACAAAACGCAGACTGGAAGGTCCAAGACGGAGGCACTGGCACTCATATCAGGTGAAGTCCTACACTAAAAATGGTCCTTTCACAGAGGCTTAGATGGTGAAAGGCAGAGGGCAAAAAAGGAGGGGGTCTCTGAAGCCTCTTTTACAGGACCACTGATCCTTCCCCAAATGCCCCATCCCTTAATACCACTGAAATGAATATTAAGTTTTCAACAAAAAATTTAGAAGTGATACCAAATTCAAACCAGACACCACCCAACTTATCATTGAGAAATCCATCTACATGACTCTTATCCTCATTATCCCACAGAATTTTGTGCTTGCTAAGTAAGACCTAGATGAAAAGAAACTTTGAAAAGTATAAAACATTATAGGAATTCAGCATGATGTCATCATGCCAAGACCTAAGACTAGTGACCAAGATGAGCTCAAAAGTGGGAATGTATTTGTCAAGCATTTTCTGAATAAAAGTGATTGCTTTCTCTTATTTATTAGTGACTTTTCTAGACCTGACTTACACATGTAACAATCTCACATTTCATCCAAAATTTTATTCTGCTTATGTACTTAGGTTCTGAATTTCCCTGAAAAAAAAAAAAAAAAGAACTTGGGTATGTCTGTGTGCACACATATGTCTCTCTGGTGGGCAGGATTTGAGAGTGTGTGGAATATTCGAAGAACCTAGGGGCTTCATCAGAATGATCCAGTCAGGTTTTGAGGTCAGTTTCAGGGCTTAGAGCTCTACTCTGCCTTGTGGAGATTCTCCTGCAGAGAAAGGGGTGAGGATGTCTATAAAGATTGTCCTTCATCTCTAGAAAGAACAGAAATTTATTTCTCACAGTTCTGCAAGCTGGACAGAAATTTATGTACTAAAGAAATGCCACAGACTGATGTAGTAGAAACAACTGCTGATGTCTCTTTGGCTGAAGCCGTCCAGAAATTTAAATATATATATATATATATATATATATATATATATATATATATATATATATATATATATATAATTTGTGTCTTTTTTCATTCTCGCATATAGTCTCCTGCTTAAACATGGATTTGTATTGTTTTCCCCACTAAGTTTTAATATCTTCTTTACCAAAAATGCCATTCTATAATCCTCAGAACCTGTCATTTAGGATACAAGTCATGTCCTTCCTTCCCCATAAACTTGTTCACATTTAATTCAGTTCATCTTAATGCATTTCTCTTGCACAAGTGAGCTATATTATGGTTTTTAATTAAAGTGCCTCATGGTATATCACCAGATAAATCTGTGAATTAAGAAGCCAGAGTTTGGAAAACGTGGAGGTTTAAAGCCTTCAGTTTATTCACAAGGAAGCTGCAATGTGGAAATCAGGAGTTCTCAAAGTTGACACATATTTCTAGAGAACGGAGGTAGGAAAATAATCAGGTGGCTTAATCCCAGCCCAGGGCTCCTTCCACTGAACATCTTACTCTCAACTCTGACAGAATCCTGCTGTGTGGCCTCAGGCAGCTTATGTGACCTCTGTTTGCCTTTGCTTTCTTGTTTAAAAAATGGGGCTAATATAAATCTCAGTCCTTCCATCTCAGATATACTTTATGAATCAAGAGAGACATATGAATTCACATTTATGTGACTGGACCTAACATCATTTTGTGATAATAAAATTCTCTCCAAAGGTAATATACTGTTCTATTGAGATAGCAGTGGACCAAGATTATGTGGAATCAATATGAGTTGACAATAACGATATTGATAATGCAGCGAAGATGTCTGTGTATGTGTGATCCTGGAGCTAGCAAAGTAAGAAAGAAAAGTAAGGGAGGGCAAAGTAAGAATAAGAATAATAATAATAAAGAACACAAATTTGAGCACCTCAAAATGACTCCCTAAAGACCCAAGGAATATGTGAGTTAAGGAGATGTATTTAGGGGAAAGAGAGGGTCTTGTAAAACAATAGACAATATATGGTAGATTAAACATCTGCTGCAGACATAAATTGAATCCCACTCGGAAACAGCTGAATCCTCTCTAGAAATAACACTGTTCAGAAGAACATAATATACAGTACATCCATGGAAAGGAGAAGACACATTAACCCATTAATTTAAGGAGTCTCAATCTCATTTTTATTTATATTTAAGCTTTTAATCCTGGAGTAATTAGTCATTACCAGTACTTAATGACTGGCTTGCTAATTGCATATCCCAGAATGGAGCTGAGAGAAGTTCACACACTAACAAACTGGTCATTAACTATGTTAATGATCAAATTCTTGGGGATAATGACTATTATAAGCCATAATTAAAAGTTTATAACCATTATTTTTGTATTTTTTCTTTCTAGTGGAAAAAATTAAAAAAAGAAACATACTCCAGGCTTTGACATAAACAATGAATGCTGGCCTCTCTGGCATTCCTTCCACTAGGAAGAACAGCTTCGGAGACAAGTCCTGTTTTCTTAATTACTATTAGGGCTCAGCAAAGGATATGCTGGTTCCAGTCAGTGAGCAAATAGGCTCTGTCTTGTTTTTATTAGAGCATCCTGCAGGGCTCATGCCTGGACAATACAACTTCCTAGTTGCTGGAAAGGTTTCCACAAGCTCTTCTGTGGCAAAAGTTAAAAATGAAGGAAGGTGCTGCAGACTGCAAGCTCAAGGCAGAATTCATCCAGTGAAAAAAACCCCTGGGCCTCATGACAGCTTGTAAAATTTGAGCTGGGGTAGTGGTATTTGTCTTCTCCAAGCTGTGACCTTTCTTCCCTAGGTGGAATATCATATGCCCTCTCACTTTTGCTCCCTCCGCTCAAAATCCTTCTTTCTAGAATGAAGCTAATGAGCGCTAGCAGATATGAATGATTGATCAAGGCTTTCATACCACAGTTGACACCACAGCAAAAGGACTGGCTTCACCTCTGTGGCTGTCAAGGCCAGCACTCCAAGGGATGAGGGCAGAGAGGGTGGCAGGGCACAGTTTCTACTGGGACACCATCCTCAAAGGTTA
This sequence comes from Graphiurus murinus, assembly GCA_004027655.1. Classification (NCBI taxonomy): domain Eukaryota; kingdom Metazoa; phylum Chordata; class Mammalia; order Rodentia; family Gliridae; genus Graphiurus; species Graphiurus murinus. The sequence goes on from PVLC010002541.1 coordinate 90,328, forward strand.
GGACCCCACTGCACATAAAGAATCTTATTAGCACATTCTGGTTCTATTATCTAGTAGTTTATTTCAGCTCTTCTTAAGAGAGTTTTTACCCTTGGCCTATAGTGAAATGAAGGGAAATTGAAATACTTTATTTTAAAAAGTTATTGTCTGAGCTCCAGAATTTCTTTCTTAGAAAATGAGTATAGACTTTAGTATTAGGGTTAACAAGTGTTTTGTGTTTTTAAGTTTTTCTAAAGCCAAATCTTGAAGATAGAAAAATAAATATTCTCAGAGAGAAATGTGATCAGAAATTTCCTACAAGAACTGAAATAAAGATGTAAGGAGTCGGTATGATGACACATACCAGTATCCCAGTACTTAGGAGGCTGAGACAGGAGGATATCAGGTTCAAGGCCAGTCATACTCTCAGCAACTTAGCAAGACCCTATTTCAAAATTAAAAAAAAAAGATATAGGGCTTGGGATGTAGCTCAGAGGTAGAATGCTCTTGGGTTCAATGCCTAGTACAAAAAAATTAAGAATATTATAGTGAATAATACAGTTTATGTGACATTCAGCAAGAGTATCCTCAGTGCCAATTGTGTCCCAGACATTGCATTAAGATGGGAGTTACAGTAGAGCAGGACACCAGCATCTCTCTCACAGAACAGTGCCAAGGACAAATGTCGACAAACCATGATCACTAAGGAAGCTCTGGGATCTAGGAGAGTGTTTCTGTGAGGATTGGGTAGGTGGGTGGGGGAGTAGCCAATTTATCTGGGGCTTCCAGGTAAAAGGTCCTGGGAAAATACAGTTTCATCCAAGAGGTAGGTCAGCTTTCTCTCACTCTATTTTTTGCAGCACTGGAGATTGAACCTAAGAATGCTCTAACACTGAGCTAGATCCCCAGCCCTTTTTTATTTTGAGACAGAGTGTCAGTAAGTTGCCCTGATTGGCCTTGAACTTGTGATCCTCCTACCTCATTCTCTCAAGTAGCTGGAATTACAGACCTGTGCCACTGATCCCTGCTTCAACTTTGTCTTTTAATTAGGAATCCTGTGTCCCTGAAGGAAGGCAGGGCTTCTCCTAAGCAGCCACGTCAGAGATACATTTCTATCAGAAAGAAAAGGTCATAGCATGACTGGGTGCTAGACCCACTTCTGAAAATGTCATGTACATTGGAGGAGTTGTGGGTCTAGAAAAATAGGAAGAAAAAGATGTATCTGAGTCACAAAACATCTGTATTTATATGGTCTGAATATGGGGGTTTGATTTTGAAATATTAGAAATTCAGAATTAAAGGTTTTCACACAATGCACTTTCCACTGGAAGCTGCTAGCCTCTTAATGACATCAGAGAAGGAAGTTTTGCTTAACAGTGTGTTTTGTCATTGATGGAGATGAGCTCATGGCAGGTAAAGAGGCCCTATTGAACTTGACACATTGTTAGAAAGGTAATTATGGATAGAAAATGGCTAAGCTCTCTCTTGTGAGTTGTTATGTTACTGGAAGCCTCTCCTTTCCTGGTGTTTATTTTTTAAAATAATCATTTTCACAAAACTTTTCACTAATACATACATCCGTGCACTATTTCTAGAGCAAGTTCATAAAATGTTCTAGAGAGTACTTTCCTTTAAGATAAGTGAGTGTATATGGGCTCTGGGGGTGCATTTCTCAATGTTTTTCTCCCTTGTACTTGAACTCCTTTGACACCTAATTATCTGACTTTTGAAAACAGCTTGCATTTACTGGGCAGTAAAATAGTGAAATGCTCAATTATGGCACCCAATTAAGAAATTTTTTTTTTGCTTTGGTCAGCCAAAAGGAATAGAAATCTTATCTATCTTTCTCTAACTTCTTTTTATCACCTATTTGATAAGAGATATTTTGTAACTGATGATGTTTTATACTAAGATGATAAAACTGCATTTTAGAAACTGTTAACTTTTAAGAAGTATACATAATTGAGTTTTCTTCCATGTTATCTAGTTTTATTCCCACATAATTCTGTACTTCTTGGTTTTGCTTTGTGCTACCTCCATTCTAAATTAAATATACAGTCAGCTTTGTGTAGAATTAATATCTAAAATGCTGGAATAATGTAAGCTGCTCCTGACAATTGATCACAATTCATTTTAAATTAGTGAACTCATTTAAATGAATTAATTGAGCCATTATTTACAGAGAGTTATCTCCAAATTTTATTGGAAACAAAATAATAAAAGAGTTGGCCCTGACAATGTTGGCATCTCTATAACTTAGGACCAGAGATGAACTGCTTTCTCTCTCCTCATCTTACAGTTCCATAATTTCCCCAATTACTACTGCATACAAAAGTCAACTTGGTATAGAATTATTGGCAAATAAACGAGAATGGTTCAGTTGTAGCATTTCGCGGTTTGGAGACAATTGTATTTTATCATGCAATAAAGGGAAACTTGCTGTTAAATTGTGGGTAACACAAAGATACCAACCAAATCCAGAACAGAAGAGAAATCCACACTCTTTTTAATTAGACTTGTGCTTTCCCTTGGTCTGATCCCCACCAGACTACTTGGTCAGTCCAACATTTACCCTTCCTCTAGGCATTCACTATGTTGTTTTTTATTGGGCTCATGTGAGTTGCTATTTGCTTTTTCTAAAAATAAACTATTTATAAATAAATACCAATTAAAACTATTCTTCTATATCTCTCAAAACAAGTATCAGCTAAATGTAGGAACGAGTAATAACTAAATAATCTAATAACCAGCATGTTATGGGATAAGGCAACTGACTCTGTGTACCCTAGTCTGACAGTGCAACAGGCTCTGGAGCCCCCACTGTGCCTGGTTCTGACCCTTCAATTGGAGACTGTGAGAACACTGAGGAAATATGTGAGGAGGTGCTGGAAGAGCCAAAGGTTCTGTGTGTGTGTGTGTGTGTGTGTGTGTGTGTGTGTGTGTGTGTGTGAGAGAGAGAGAGAGAGAGAGGGAGAGAGAGAGAGAGAGAGAGAGAGAAAGAGAGAGAGACAGAGACAGAGACAGAGACAGAGACAGAGAAAGGAATAATGAGAGAGAGAAAAAGAAAGACTGGGGATTGAACCCAGGGTATTGTACATTTGAATTACACCCTCAGTCCTTTTTTTATTTTTTATTTCAAAACAGGGTCTTAGTAAATTGCTGAGGGCCTTTCCAAGTTGCTGAGTCTGATCTCAAACCTGTGACCTTCCTGTCTCAAACTCCCAAATATTGGCATTACAGGCCTGTACCACTATACCCAACTTAAAAGCATTTGATATTTTAAATGGATTGTCAGCCCTACATGTGGGAGAACGTTATTGTTGCTAGGGCTCAGGATGGTTCAGCAGCCTGGGATTAATGCTATGCCTCCTTTTGACATTGATAGCAGTATGACACTAGCCCTATATTTTAAGGAGCTCAGACTTTTACTCTGTTCTTCTCAAATATCTTTGCATATGTCCAGGATGGCTGATGGGCTTTGAGTCCATAGAGCCTTCTGGGTTGTGATTGCCTGTGACCACTATACCATCCTTCTGCTAATATTCTATTCCCTCTTCACTTCAGACATGGGCCACACCTTGCTGATAGGACCACATAGAAATAGCTGAAGACAGTGTCTAGTGCCTATAACAGTTAAAAAATTGGAGGAAACATAGAGAAACCCAAATCTAAAAAATAGACTTCAAAGTCTATTGGCTATGGACCTCTTCAGGATAATCTCCATGAACCACTTCTCCTTAGCTCTGGTTTGTTGCAGGAACTGACTGCACCCAGGAGGTATCTTTGTATCACATCTCTTCTCAAAGCCTAGGACTTGACTCTGTGAAGAAAAGGAGGGTAGTCTTTTTTTTTTTTTTTTTTTTAAAGACTAACTCAGAGCAAAGATATCTATCTTTTTCACAAATGTCTTTTCACCAATTGTAAGATCATTCTCAACTTCTACAATTCCATAGTTTTTTAAGTTGGGGCCAGTTACTCTTGGGTCACCCCACAAATATACTGCTAGAACTTGACTCCAAGGTACTCTGAGCCTAGCTCTATTATGACTCTTTTAAAAAATCTTTTCTCTAATCTGAAGTGAAGAAATGAAGTCTTCATCTATCTTTTGACTTATGATGGTCCTTCTCAACTTCCTGTTAGAAAGTATCAAGTAAGAGAGCATGTGCCTACAACTCAAAAAAAAAAAAAAAAAAAAAAAACCTCTCAATGATGGGGTTTTAATTCATGATTTAGGGAGAAACAGAGTGAGCAGATAGTAAGATTTGTGTAATTCTGTGAAAGAGTATACTCATTCTACAGAACCTAAAGAAATAGAACAGGAGTTCTATTTCTGAAGTGCCTGTATTCATGGTCTGTCAAAACCTTCAGTTCTTCTAAAAAATAATACAAGGTTATTAATCATAGGTTCGAAAATCCACAGTCATCCATCAGATGAGTCCTCCTAGAAGAAATATACTATGCACATTTCTTTGAGTAAAAATGGCTATCTTTCCCAGTTTTAAATAACCTTTTCAATAAAAACTAAAGTTTTACTTTTTATCAGGTATTTTGGAAAGCTGAGGAATTTTATTTATCATTAAAGAAAGCTATATCTTTAGATAAAAGTATTACTAGAATTGCTGTCTCCCTGAGTGTACGTAACAGTGGAACTGCAGTATTTATAATGTACAGATGGTCTCCAACAGTGAAACTCTCAGAGTCACAGGACTTTCTAATGACAGTGGAGGGTAGAGAGGGATGCTGTAAGTGAGTAACTCTGGAGTAAAGTACTTGTTGATAGTGGGACAAGCCTGTGCTCTTTTATTGCCCAAGATGTATTTTTTCATACATATCAGAATCATATTTGCAGATATCAGCAAGACGTTCTTGAACTTCTTGAATTCCTGCCCAACTCTTGGGGAGGAAGGGGGCTTGCTGTAGGCACTGCCCTTAGGGGAATGGTGGGTAGAGGGGATCATGGGTCAGTTTTGACTTTGTAGAGCCCACAACAGAAACAGTCTGAAAACCAAGACTTTCCATGCAAAAGACCTAGGATTCTTGAAAACTTAAAAATGAATATGTAGGCCTCAAAGAGTTAAATCTTGGCGGACTATGCACCGAGTTTATTTATTTGTTTTTACTAAAAGCTTGAGTGAAGAACGAACGGAACCTTTGCATTGGTAAATTATACCCTGGAGCTTAAATTTTCTACCTAGCAGTGATCTAAAAATACTTTCATTCACATCCCAGTGACCAAAGAAAGTCATGCAGTCCTGTCAAGCTCAATAAAGGAAGGATGTCTATTCCTATGAAGAAGGGACCACAGAAAAGAGTGCTGTGTCTGGGTGCCAGCCACACAGTCTGCCATACAAATAAATTCACATTTCCACAGTCCCCCTTAGAAAACGGAATGGGCATGTCTTCATTGGCTGCTCAATCTCCTCACACTTGACACCCTCAGAACTCAGTCACAGGTCCTCCTACATGTATCTCATGTGTCTGACTGTACCTGGAAGAGTCTAGAAGCCATATCTGGTGAGAATTCTTCTACAGAGAAATTATAGACAAGAAATTCTTCCAGTCAGTTTTTTTCCCCCTCATTTTTGTCAAGAAGAAAATAACCTGACAAAAAATGGGGAAAAGCATGAAGTGAAAATGACAGGCAAGCACTGAAAGAATCAGGACAGTGGTGATGTATGAAATGTCCTACTTTTGATTTTCCGTGTAGGAAACACTTAAAATTGATTCTCAATATTTCCATCAATATTCTTAGCTAGCATTGTCTATTTCCTGTGACAGGATGGATGTCTGGATGTCCCACCCACTCACTCAATCTCCAACCTCTTTTTGCCCCCTCCTATTTACTAATGTAGTTAACACTGGCTGTCCTTTAAATGCAGTCTCAAAAAGAGTCTGTTTGCATATTAACCCAGCAACAAAAGAGGACCTCTGAATACCTAAGGACTGCTGAGTTTAGGGAGTGGGGTAACAATGGGCTTGGAGTCTTAGACTGTGGTAAAATGTGAAGGGATATTTCATACAAGAAGAAAGCTTTCATTTCAATATTAGTGTTCAGAATTGGGCCCTGGGAGGAATTGCTGCAGCATCCTAGGGCTTCCCAGCTGTGTCCTGGAATCCTATTAGAGACCCACTCACCTACTGCAAACATTTCAAGAAGTCAGTCAAGCACTCCCTGGGGCTTTCCTAATGACTGCTCCCTTGTATCTGCTGGTTAACTCAGTTGGAGGCAGCATGTAGTATTAATTCAGTGGGGCTAATTAAACCAAGGTCATGGGTTGCCTTTTTTTTTGTCAGAGAAAAACCATTTCCAACCATGTACAACTGTCCTAGGGAGGAAAAAACTCACACAGTGGGAATATAGCCATGCAGTCTACTGGTCACCCCTCCCTTCCAGAATACAAATACAATTTCACTATGTCATATATAAGTATTAGCTTCAAGCTAATAGAATGGACACAGAAAACTCAAACAAGCTTTGGCTCATTGTAGCTGCTGCTGGGCAGTGCTGAGTGACTACATGACCAAGTCATCTACTGCAGTTAAGTATTGATGATCGCTAAATATGATTAGTAACATCAATCAGAATTATTCCTGGAGAATGCTAGCCAAACCGCACGCTCCCCTGGATGGCACTGGCCTGGCATCTGCTTCAGCAGGACTGGAGACTTGCAGGGTGTGCCTTCCCTGACTTCCCTAGCAGGAGGTTGTTTCTTGTCCATCTGGCCTTTCTGATTCTTCTAGGGCATGATCTTGATTCTGTACCAGCTTTTAGAGCTAACCCCATTGAAATGGTCCTCTGAAAACCCTTAAACCTTGAAAAGTGGCAAAGGCTATAAATTAACATCGGCTCCCTCTGTAGTAAATGCGGCATAACATTTCTCCATGTTGTTTTGAAATTTTAATCGGTGCCAGGAATAATTTGATTTTAAACCTAGAGTGGGCACAACCCAAGGCAATTAGCCATGTTTCTCTCATTTCTTACTATGAAATCTTCATGACAGAATACTTATTAAGTACTAATGTACAGTGGTAAGGAGGGCTTTGCCAACCTAAACCTCTCATGTTGCACTCGATTCTGTGAATTATCACCGATCAATTTGTGGCCTGAACTTACTGCTGGAGAGCATTATGGCCAAGTCTTGTATCTCAGGTGGGAGGTTTATTTCTCTGGAAGCTAAGGTTGCTATTGTTAGCTCTTCACCAATGTGTTTGCTTTATATACCAGAAGAATATCTCTATTCTATAGCCATAGAACTTTTAGATACAACCAGGCCACCAGTTGCTATTTGCAAGTGGCCATTAAGAGAGAAAGCTGAGGGAGTGTGAATGTCTTGCCCTGTGCAAGGGTGCCAGGCTAATGAGTCAAGGATAGGCAGTACCTTGTAGTTTGTGAATCTGTCAAAAATCTTTCTGAGCATCACACTTGTAACCTGACTGATATGCATTGTAATTAAAGAATCAGACCATAGGTTGGAATTTCTAGGGCTCTTCCTTAAAATGATTCAAAGTATCTTGTATAAACATAAGAAATAATTGTGTTTCACCTTGCTTTTTATTAATGGACCCACCAGGAAAGCCTTTCTTTCTTTTTTTATTTTTACATACTTTTATTAGTGTGTTGCAGTTATACATCTATTGGCATTGGCACGATTGATGTAAGTACAGCCATTTTAAATTATCTGCCATTACAGACAGATTCGGGGTTCCTTTTCTTAGAACCCCAAACTGGCTTTCTCAGAAATCAGGTGACCATGACTAAGCTTCTGCAAAATGTCAACCCCACTCCTAAGGGACTTTCCTGCCAATGGGCTTCCCATAAAACCTGTACTAAAAAGGGGCCAGGCTGCTGCTCTTTTGCTAGCTGGACATAGCCTTGTTGGGTCTGCCTGACAATAAACCCTTCTTTCCACCCTGGTGTCTGTGATATGTCCTGCACCCTCCTATAATGGTGCAGTGACTAGGACCCAGGCTCTCCCATGGACTTTGTTTTCCCCCCCTCACCCCCCTGGAGACCCAAGCAGCTTCGGGATCCTGGTCCCCTGGCCCAGGACTATCACCAGAGATTTCCTCCTTCACTGAGCACTCCTCACAGCCACACACTGGCCTTCTGATTAACATGGATAAGTGCACTATTGGGCTCCTCCCTGGTGAGTTCTCTTTCATGGGTCTTGGCACTCACCTTCTCTGTCTACAAAAGCCCTGCCAGCAGGCACCAAGACCCCTACGGGCTTTAGCTTAGGACTCAGAAAGGTCTGGGTGAAACTCTCCTTCCTATCTCCCTTCTCTTACTCTTTGGTTTGATTTGGGTTTGGGGATGCCCACTCCCTCTCATTCCAATTACTAAAACTCACATGGAGGTAGCCCAGTCGATTGTTCCCTCTGATTCTTCTTTCGGTTGCTTCCTTGTCAACCTTGTTTCTTTGCGGCTAATGACAGATCTCAAGCAACATAAGCTTATCCTCCTTTGTAAACGGGTCTGGCCAGCTGATGACCTAGACAACTCCTCCAAATGGCCGCTTAACAGCACCTTTGATCTTGCCATTCTTAGGGATCTTTATAATGTTTTCCAGTGCTCGGAGAAGTGGAAAGAAATCCCCTACATCCAGGCCTTCTCCTACCTTTGCTCCAAACCCTCCCTCTGTACCTCTCACACCCCCATACAACTTATGCTAGCCACCAAAAGCCCTGATTCCCTACCCCTTCACAACCTGAGTCTTCTGCCTTTTCCCCCTCTTATAGGTCTCAACATCCACAAAATCTGCCCCAATCCCCCTCCCCTTCCACCTTTGTTTTCTAAGGAGGCCCCTCCTCCACCTACCCCTTCCCCCTCGGTGCCTAATGCTCCACGTCCACATTTTCCTAGCCCACTGGTAACCAGCCTGCCCTCCCCCTTCCCCTATGTGAGGTGGCGGGGGCTGAGGGAACCATCCGAGTGCATGTCCCCTTTGCCTACAGTGACCTTTCTCAAATTGAAAAATGACTTGGGTCTTTCATCTCAATCCCACTACCTATATCAACAAATTCCAATTTGTCATCTAGTCATACGACTTAACCTTTCAATATTTGTATCATTCTGGCTATTACCTTTTACCTGAGGAGGGAACACAAGTTTGGGATCAGGCCCCCTTACATGCAGACGAGGTACACCAAACCAATCCAGCTCACCCACTGGGTCCCAGAGCTGGACCTGAACAAGAGCTTCACTGGGACCGATTCATTACCTGCCTTTTGGCTGGCCAGCACAAATCCACCCACAAGGCAGCTAACTATGACAAACTCCAAGAGGTAATCCAAGATAAAAATGAAAACCTGTCTGACTTTTTACGAAGACTTACACAAATCCTCTTACAGTATACCAACCTAGACCTTGAATTCCCTGACAGCCGTAGCCTCCTCATGAACCACTTCTTTTCTCAAAGCTTCCTGAATATTAAGGCTAAACTTAAAAGACTGGAGAGCAGTCCTCTAACTCCACAGGCCTGAATATTAGAGGTGGCTTTCTAGGTGTATAACAATTGAGAGGACCTAGCTAAATGGGCCAAATACCAAATGCTGGCCAAGACCCTACATTTCTCTCAACCTGCTTCTCCAGTTTCCCCAGCTCCAAACTGAAAAGGGGTCCTGGACCAGTGCTTCAAATGTGGTCAAATGGGTCACTGGGCAAGAATGTGTCCAAATCCTCACATGCCTCCTGGCCCATGTCCCAAACGCCATCAAATGGGTCATTGGGGAATCGATTGTCCTCTTACTTCTCAAGGTAGAAACCCACTTAGCCCTGCCCCACCTCAGGCAGACCTTCTGGGACTGGCAATAGGAGACTGACACAGCCCGGGACCCCACAACCTGATGACCACCATCACAACACGGGAGCCCAGGGTAACCGTTATAGTAGCAGGTAGGCCCATTTCCTTCCTCTTAGACACCAGAACCCCATTCTTGGTATTAACTCAATATTGAGAACCTACCTTCATTACCCCTACCTCATAATTGTGGTGGACGGTAAACCTTAGCCCCTACAAATCCCATCCTTATCATGTTCCTTCCAAAATATCTATTTCTCACCTTCTTTCTTAGTAATTTCCCACTGCCCTACTCCTCTCCTAGGGAGAGATCTTCACCAATTCAGTTTAATTTTCTTTATCCTCCCAATACCAGGCCTTTCACCCAGCTTACCTCCACTCTCTTCTCACCTTCCACTTTTTCTCCATCAAGACTACACAAAAATTTCCATCAAGACTACACGATTCCCCTTGCCCACTTCCCTAGTCAACCCTCAGGTTTGGGACATGCAAAACCCCACGGTCGCTGCTCATCACTCCCCAGTACAAATTAAACTAAAAAATCCATTTAAATTTTCCTCCCAACCCTACCATCCTCTTTCCCTCTCCAGCCTTCAAACACTTCAACCCATCATTTCTGGCCTCTTAGCAAAGGGCTTGATTTGTCACACTGATTCTCGTTACAATACCCCATCCAACCAGTTAAAAAGCCTAATGGCACTTATCGCCTCATTCAACACCTGTGGTTAATTAATGCCACAGTTATTCCTCTATACCCTATAGTCCCAAATCCCTACACCCTTCTTTCCTCAATCCCAGTATCTACTAGTGACTTTTCAGTTTTAGGCCTCAAGTATGTTTTTTTTTCTGTATTCTCATCTACCCAGACTCTCAAGATCTCTTTGCTTTCACCTGGACAGACCCAGACACTCATATCTCTACCAAACTTATCTGGACTGTCCTCCCCCAGGGCTTTTGGGATAGTCCTTATCTTTTCAGACAAGTCCTAGCATGTGATCTAGCCAATATAAACATTTCTCCCTTCTTTCTCCTTCAGTATGTAGATGATCTGTTACTTTGCAGTCCCTCACAGGAAAAACGCTATACATACACAGCCTCTCCTCTTCACTTCCTAGGATCCAAGGGTTACCAAGTCTCTCCCTCCAAAGCTAAATTCTCCCTTCAGTTACTTACCTAGGCCTCCAACTCACCCCAACACACAAAGCTATTACCGTTAGAGGAAAAAACTCATCGCATCCCTTCCCCCACCCCAAACCAAGGGAGAAATACTCTCTTTTCTGGGACTGACAGAATTCTTTAGGGCGTGGATTCCCAATTACTTTCTCTGAGCATGGCCACTCTTTGAGGCCATGAGGGATCCCTTATTTGAACCTCTCCTTCAACCAGGCTGTCCTCTAATCACACACACTTACCCCTTACTCAGTCATGACCATTAATACATGACCAAACCTAGGTCCCTTCTTTTGTTTCATTAATAAAGCCTATTAAGTGGCAAGCCAGGCAGCCCTTACTTCAGACTCAACACAATCTCCAGACCCCTTCAATTTGGCTATCTCTTCTCCCACTCAATATAAACTCCCCCTCTACCAAAGATACCCTCCATTACTTACATCACTTATTCCATCCTAACCTTTCCTGTTTGAGTAAGTTTCTTTCCTATGCTCACCCACTCTCCCCACAAGATAATAAATACCTACACACCATTACTGCCACTTTTCTCACTTGCCAAAGGGCTAATCCTAACTCAAGCATTTGACCTCTCATTTTCCCATCCCATCAGGCAAGGGAAAATGTGCCCACCTGCGACTGGCAAATAGATTTCATCCATATGCCTACAATTAGGTAGCATAAATATCTCTTGGTCCTAGTAGATACCTTTTCAGGCTGGGTAGAGGCCTTCCCCACCACTAATAAAGACGCCAAACTGTCTCTAATATCCTACTCAAGGAAATAATCCCTGAATTTGGATTCCCTACTTCATTCAATCTGACAATGGACCAGAATTTACTTCCCAGATCACCCAATTTCTTGTTAAAACCCTTCAGATCCCCTGGCACCCCCTTCTGTCACCACCCAACTACCACCTCTTCCCTTCACTTACTACCTCCTCTCTTGAGCCATTTCAGGGCAATGCTCAGGCAATATGCAGATGCTCATAGTCCCTCTCCCAAAACTTGTCCATCCTTACACTCCCTCTTCCAAATAGGATACCTGGTATATCTCTCCTCTGCCCACCCCTCTTCTGGCTTGACCTCCCCACATTTAGACCTATCACCTAAATGGACGGAATCCCATAAAATTATTTTGACCACTCACACATCCGCAAAACTCAAGGGAGTCCCTAATTTGTTCCATAGTTCTCACCCAAACTTTCATTGTTCTCCCTCTACATGCCCACCCCAACAGGTCCTTTAACTTTACAACTTCCCCAGATTGACCCCACTGGCCTTGCCTCAATACCAGAAGAGGACCTTAATCCAACTTCAGTCAGTGAGTAATTCTGTTTTCCTTTCTGGTATTATCAGTTCCTTTGCATTCTGTGGGAAGAACTCTCATGTGACCCATCTTTCTATCTCCATCCTTTTTCCTTACTACAGCTAAATTCATGACCTCTACTTCCAGGGATCCTTTACAGACTTTTCCCCCTCTGAGATCTATTTTTATCCCCATCTTTTCCTCATCTCCCTTTTCTTCATCCAATTATCATGAGGCCCCAGCTGCTTTTTTTCACTTCCATATATCTCTTTTCTCCCTGTTCTTCTCAGGTTCCGGGAACCATGTATACTTGCAATTCAAAGTATATGCTACTGGTTTCTCACCCCCTTGCTTACTAATTCCACTTTTTGCCTGGTCTCAGGTGGCACCAAACCCATTCTCCTGACCTTTGATTTCTCCCAAGCCTGTGTAGATGAGTGCTTCGATTGTCACAGGTATACTGCTGGCAGCTATGACATAAATCAATTCTACCTCCACCTAAAATATGAAAACAGTGGTTCATGCAATGATTATTACTGGAAAGGATGCTCAAGCTGATCATGTAACCACCACTATCACCAACATTCCTATGGAAACCCAGGTGACCACTTGTCAAAGGTCCCAAATGACTTCAGAGCTCCAGGAAAGTTTACACCCTACCTCACCTTCAACGTTAAAAACCTATGGGATAGAGTGTGGGAACTGGGGGTTACAGGGTCTGTCAACCCGTTCATAGGGCCTGGCCTCTACCCATGGGTCCATACAAATCATAAGAACCTATAATGTGGCTCCAAGAACATCTTAGATGTTGTCATTGACATGGTCAAGGACTCCTCTTCCCAATTTTCCCAACAGCTGTGCCCCACTGAGTCCTCTATATCTTGGTTACAACTCATAAACTCCTCTCTCACACTCCTTCATCAAATTGTTTATCAAACCCTCTATCAAAACAACTGCTTTATCTGTACCCCCTCAACCGGTTCCCAATCACAGCAATTATGCTCTCCAACATCTTGATCCCCTATAATGCCTGCATTCCTACCCCACAAAAGCTAACTCAGCCTATTCCCACCCACTCCTCAGGAATGCCTGGACTCTGCTGGTCCACCTCTCAAAATGTGAGCTCTGATTTCCTATGTTCCACTAACATAACAATCAACTCCACTACCTCCCTGTCTAGCCCACCAGGAACTTACTTTCTTTGCTCCCAAACCTTAAACATTTGTATTAATGCCTCAACTAAGGTCTTTGCATTCTCATCCTGCTCTTCCCCCAACTGACTCTATATAGCTACCTGGAATTTCTATTTACATCCTTTCCCAATCTCTGTCAAAAATGTGCAGCCTTCTTACCAGTGCTAGTATGAATAAGTTTGACAACCTCTCTTACAATCCTAGTCCTATCAGAAGGCACACTGGGACAGAGTCTAGCTCTGGCAGACAATTCAAATAGTTGAGCAAGGAGGTGGCCAAATCCATCAAGACATCCACTGAAGCTATCCATCTCCTCCAACTTCAAATCTCCTCACTTGCTGAGGTCATCTTACAAAATAGATGGGCCCTAGATCTCCAACAGCCAAAAAGGGTAGCACCTGCCTTTTTCTAAAGGAAGAGTGTTGCTACTCTGTCAATCAATCAGGCAAGATAGAACAAAACCTACAAACCTTACAGGACTTGACCTAAAAAGTCAGACAAAAGGATTTTGTTTCCAATCAGTCTCCCCTATCCTCCTCCCTATGGAACCCTATTCTCACCTGAGGATTTCTGCTCCTAGGTCCCCTTATTGCCGTACTCACCCTAGTCTTTCTAGTACCTTGTCTCTTCAGATGTCTCCAGGAAACAATTCTGGAAAAGGCAAGGGCTCTCACCAACCAAATGGTCAACCAGATGATTCTAGGAGAATACTGTTGCCTACCAGAAGATCCTCTGCTATATCCAGTCATGACCAATGGCCCTTTATATGATCCTACCAGCTGGAAGCAGTTACAAGAAGATTGACTGACACCCCTTCTCCTGCTTCAACAAACCAATTATGGACCAATTAAAAAACAAAAAAGGGGAACTGTTGGCATTGGCATGATTAACATAAGTACAGACATTTTAAATTATCTGCTGTTACAGTCAGATTTGGTTTCCTCTTCCTAGAACCCAAAACTGTCTTTCTCAGAAATCAAGTGACCATGACCAAGTTTCTTCAAAATGTCAACCCAGCCCCTAATGGACTTTCCTGCTGGTGGGTTTTCCATAAAACCTGCACTAAAACGGGACCAGGCTGCTGCTCTCTCTTGCTTGCTAGAGATAGCCTTGTGGAATCCGCCTGACAATAAACCTTTCTTTCCACTCTGCTGTCTGTGATATGTCCCGCGTCATCCTTTCACATCATAATGAGGTTCAATGTGATAAAGACATAAATGCACACAGCTCTTGATGTATTTCCTTCTGAATTCTACCCCATTACCACTCCTGCATTCCTGTACATGTTAATAAAATTGTTAGTAGCTTCATATATTGCCATAGTATTATTTGAACTGTCTTGTTCTTCAATCCTCCTTTTTCCTCTCCCCATATCTTTTTCTTTCACTATTATATTAATCACTACATTTATATAAAGTTCCCTATGCTTCCTATTTTCTGATTTCCACACGAGAGAAAATATATAACCCTTGACTTTCTGAGACTGGCTGATCTCACTTAGCACAATATTCTTTAGTTCCATTGATTTTCTTGCAAATGACGTAATTTTATTCTTTATGGCTGATTAGAATTCCGTTGTGTGTTTATGCCACATTTCTTTATACATTCATTTGTTGCTGGACACTTGAGTTGTTTTCATAATTTGGTTATTGTGAATTGTGCTGCTATAAACATAGGTATTCATGCATTACTATAGCAGTCTAACTTTAATTCTTTGGAAAACTACTGAGGAGTGGTAGAGCTGATTTACATGATGCTTGCATTCCTAGTCTTTTGATGAAAATCCATACTCACATCCACAGTGGTTGTACTAATTTACAATCCTACCCACAGTCTATAAGAGTTAATATTTCCCCATATCCTTTCCAGCAATTATTGTTTGAATCTTTGATGATTGTCATTCTAACCAGAGTTAGATGGAATCTCAGTGAAGTTTTGATTTGCATTTCCCTGATTGCTAATGCTATAGAACATTTTTTCATGTATTTATTGGCTGATTTATTTCTTCTTTTGAGAAGTGTCTATTTAATTCAATAACCTATTTTTGATTGGGTTCTTTGCTTTTTTAGTGTTAAGTTTTTTGAGTAGCTTATTGTTCTTGATATTAGTCCTCTATCAGAGGAATAGGTGGTAAAGATTTTCTCTCATTTTGTAAGATCTCTCTTCAAAAAAAAAGCTTCTGCACAGGAAAGCCTTTTCAATCTCACTAGTGTTTATTTTCATGAAGAGCTCTTCCATCTGGGCAGTGATTTACGGTGCTTCATTGTCCTTTGGGCCTTTCGAGAAGAAGTTACCTGTAGATTCTAGAAGCATCAGCCCACCTTTCTCCTTTATTCTTTCAATTAAAGGGAATAATATAATCAAAAGAAGGTCTTTTGTGCATGGCTCTTAGGCTATCTGTTTGAATAACTTGTTTTATGTTTATTATTATTTCATGTGCCTAAATAATGTTGTGGAACAGTGGGAGTAAGGTATGAAGAAGTATGAATTTGGAGTGAGAAGATTAAAAGAAAATGAGATAAAAGGAGGTCTTAGCTTATAGTATTTATTTGCAAATCTTCTAAAACTCCTAGAAAGCTTCTTATGTTTCCAGAGAATATTGAATTCAACAATATTTGCATTTGACTGGGGATTTAAAAAGTTGGTCAGTTCTACAGTGTGGCCAATCTCTACAGTTGTGCTGTCTAATCAAATAGCTATAACTATATGTGGTTACTTAAATTTAAATGAAATAAAATTGAATTAAAATCAGTTTCTCAGCTGCATGAGCAATCTTTCATATGCTAAAAGACATGTGACTAGTGGCTATAGAATTGAACATTGGCTTTATAGAACATTTCCTTTGCTGGCAGAAGTTCTATTGGACAGTATTGATCTAGAGAATTGGATAATCAGAGCCTTTACTCAGATGATAACTACACTTTTGAGAAATGCCTAGTACTTTTCCTGAAATTCTTCTTTTTTTTTTGCTTGCGTCAGAATAAGCAACTGCTACTCAGGTATTTGTGATTATAGAGCATGTCAAAGAAATGTTGCTCATCAAATTGATAAGTGGGAAAAGGAAATGTGTCGGTGTTACTGGAATGCCTCATATGTATGATAGACCTTGTGCCAGGTGTATTAAATACCATCTTTCTTGTGACATAGCAGGCCTATAAAAGAGGCTTTATAATTATCTTCACTTTTTGCAAACAACAAAAAGACCCAGACCCTACAATTAACAAGTGTATGAAAAATAGTTCAAATTCAACTTTTTCCAAAACCAAATTTAGTCCCCTAATCACAACATATGCACACATGACTACAGAGTTATTGTGTCTTGAAATAAATAATAGCCTCATTAGTACTTGGCAGAGCCTAAGCATGAAGTATTAGATTTGCATTTACATGACTTGTGTGGACCTGAGAACCATATTAAAAGTAATTGCTATCAAAGCAGGAATTGAACAAATTTACCGTGATTAAAATTCATTTTTCCGTTTAGAAAATCCTCCCTTCAGGATAAGATGAGAAGTAGTCATGGAAAAATGCATGCAGATTAATACAATCTTCAAGTAAACTAAGGTGAGAAAAATGTAAAATGGAAAAGCAAAAAAAAAAAAAAAAAAAAAAATTCAATGGTTTGCTCTAATTTCTTGGTAGTGAGGAGTTTTCCTGTACTTGCCACACACAACTTGAGAAAATCATTCCTCAAATAAGCCACACAGGGAAGAAAGACACACAGAGAAGAAAGGCCAACACATCTCAGATGTGTGTGAAGTCACACTTAATTTCTAATGATTAAATAACTGAGTGGCAAAGAACAAAAACATGTAACTAGTCAATCCTTTTCTTATGAACGAGATAATAGAAGACTCTTTTTCCATAAGCTGTCAGGCCAAAGGTCTTCAAGAAATACTTATTTCTATAATTACACTGTTTTTGCAGATTCTGAATTCAGCTATTCAATTGCTCAGAAGCTGTGTCAGAGAGGAAGTAGAACATGGTAGTTAGGGACCCTCGCTCTGGAAACAGATGCACTTGAGTTTAAACGTTAGCTCCACTTCTTACCGGGGCTTGGGTAAGTAACTCAGTTTCTTTGAATTTTGGTTCTCCCATCTCTAAGAACGGAGACCCAAAGTTCCTACTTCACAAGGTTTTGGTGGGAACCAAATGAGAGGTTATATGTAAATATTTGATACTCTGATGAAATTAAGTACTCAGGGTTAGGTATTCTTGGCATTTGCAAGTGTTTTCTTAATTATTATGATTATTGAGACTAAACTATCTCATTTATTTAGAGTATATTAATATTACCTGGCCCTTAAAATTCACAAAGAACAAACTGACTCTACCGGCAACCAGTCTAACACAGAAATTAAGCCTAGGTCTCTCAGCCATTCCTCACATGACACGATTTTCTAATGTGATGTTATTCACCGTACCTGATTGATTAATTAATTAATTAATTTTGCAGTACTGGGTATTGAACTCAGGGACATTCTCCCTCTTTGCTATACCCCTAACCCTATTTTATTCTTTATTTTGAAACAGGGTCTCACTAAGTTGCAGAGGGCCTCACTAAGTAGTTGAGGCTGGCCAAGAACCCAGATACTCTGGTCTCAACCTCCCAAGTACTGGGTTTAGAAGCATGGGTCACCACACCTGGCTCTGCCCTACTCTTTTATACATTAGCATCTAATGTTCATTTAAAAAATGTGACTCTGTGTAATCCCAGCATTCGGGAGGCTGAGACTGGAGGATCCGGGTTCGCGGCCAGCCTCAGCTACCTAGTGAGGCACTCTGCAACTTAGTGAGACTAGGTTTCAAAATAAAGAATAAAAAATAGGGCTGGGGGTATAGCTCGGAAGTAGAATGCCTCTGAGTTAAATCCCCAGTACTGAAAAAAAAAAATGTGACTCTGCAAATGCTACCTACCGCCTTAGATGTAGCAGGAAATGTCAGGGTGCAATGGACCATTACTTTGTGGGATTTGGATGCAACAACTTTGTTAATGAAAAATGTGACTACTTTACTTCCTTTAAAAGTTAGCCACAAAATAACCTCCACATGTACTTTTCATCATGACTCCCCATAAATATAATTAAAAACCCTGAACATTACATATGCAAGAAATATAAAAAAGACTGAATGGTGGAGAGAAAACAGACCAACCAGGAAACTTGAGACCCACAGAATGAGAAGGTGGTGTGCTTCCTGGGTTGTTGTTTCCATTTTTATAAATCTTAGATAGGGTTCTAGAGATGTTAACACTGAGATTGCAGATATGTTAGAATCATCTGGGACAAAAAGTAAAACACACATGATAAAAATGCTTCAACAAGAAATATAAGCAAGCTTGGAACAAATAAAAAATAGAAAGCCTTAAGATACAAATAGGAAATCTCAATAAAAAAAATACAGGCTATAAGGCCAGGGATATAACTCAGTATAGAGTGCTTGCTTAGGATGTGTGAGGCCCTGGGTGTTCAAACACATATATGCAATATGTGACATACACATTATAATACATGATATAATATAAAAGCAAATATAAAATATATATGATGTGAAGTATAAACACATGAAAATATTAGAATTGAAAAACAAAATAATCAAAATAAAAATCTCAGCAGATCAACTCAAAAGAAGAAGAATCAGAAAATGTGAAAATGATAAAATGAAAGTCAAAATGGCTACAAATTGTTGAAAGAGAAAGCAAATATCCATTTATAGAGCTTGAAAACTTGCTGACAGGGCTAAGTCGCTACACAGACACTGTGTTGATAACTGAAAATGAAACAATTTTCAGGAGTTTATCAATATTCCAAGGGCCTGGAGAGACCATAAAGTGAATAGTCTGTCCCTGGCATGGATATTTTAGTGGACTTGTGAAATTTGTAATCACTTTGGTTTGCATCAGCTTCCAATCACTGGATCCACTCAACCTTGCTTATCTCCGAAAAATGCCAAGATGCACTTTCCCAGGAAGCTGAGCTACGCAATCCCTCTCCCCCTTTTTTATATTAAAACTTCAGTCTTGCCTCACTTAAACTGAACACAATACTCATTCAATTTCTAAACTGAATGAGTGTCTACTAATTTGCAAATCTATTTCATACCCCAGTAAAACTGTCTTTGCCTTTAGTTTAATCTCATTTGTGATTTGTGATCCCCAAGAAAAGAGCAATAAAAGTTATCTAATCTGAACATCAAAGAATATGCTAAACAAACAAACAAAACAGAGCCTCAGTAGCCTATAGTAAAGTTATGACAAAAGACATATTAGTGTCAATAAGGTCCCAGAAAAAGAGAAACAGAAAGCAGATATGAAAAGTACTAAAAACAAACACCCTACATGACTGAAAACTTCTCAAATAAATTTGGCAAAACACATAAACATATAGTTTATTTTATTGGTGCATTGTAATAATACATCTTGATGAAGTGCAGGGTGGTAGAGGCATTCATGAACACAGTACTCATTTAGACCTCCCCCAGTTCCCACCCTTTCCCTTTCCCTCTCCCTTCCCTCCTTCCCATGCTCAGAATAGTGATTGAATTTGATAAATTGGTTTATGTACATCACATCCATTGAAGTGTTTCCCTCTCCTTTCTTCCTATTTCCCTAAGTTATGTTACCTTCTTCATTCATCTAAGAAGGAGAAACCTCCCTTGTCTGGAGTCCTTCCTTTGTCCCATTTTCTCCCTAGCTTTTGCATATTAGGGAGCACTTTGGACTTTTTACCTTTTTTGTGACTGACTAATCTCATTTAGAATAATCTTTTATAGTTCCATCCATTTTCCTTGTAAATGACATAATTCTGTTCTTCTTCATGACTGAGTAAAGTTCCATTGTGTATATATCCCATAGTTCCATTGTGTACATATCTCATAGTTTTATAATCCATTAATTTGTTGATGGACATCTCAGCTGGTTCCATAGTTTGGCAATTGTGAATTGTGCTGCTATAAACATAGATATGCACACATTACTCTAGTAGTTTAGTTTCCATTCTTTTGGATAGATATTCAGAAGTGGTATTGCTGGGTCATATGGTAGGTTCATTCCCATTATTCTGAGAATCTTCCACACATTGTTTTACAAATTGGTTGCACCAATCTGCAATCCCACAAACAATGTATTAGAGTTTCTACTTCACCACATCCTCCCCAGCATTTGTTGTTGTTTGTGTTTTTAATGATTGTCATTTTAATTGGGGTTAGGTGAAGTCTCAAGGTAATTTTGATTTGCATCTTTCTGATTGCTAATGATGTTGAACATTTCCTCATACATTTATTGACCATTTGTATTTCTTCTTTTGTGAAGTGTCTGTTTAGTTCACTTGCTCATTTTTTGATTGAGTTGTTTTTTGTCTGTGAGTTTCTTGAGTTCTCTGTATATTCCAGCAATTAGTCCTCTATCAGAAGAAGAGCTGGCAAAAATCATCTCCCATTCTGACAGCTCTCTGTTGAGTTTCTTGATAGTTTCCAGTTTAATGCAATCCCATGTACTGATCCTCATGTTAATTTCTTGTGCCTTTGGAGTCTTGTTGAGGAAGGACGTTTTTACCCAGGGCTATGTGTTGGAGTGTTGGTCCTATGCCCTCTTCAAGTAGTTGCAAGGTTTCTGGTCTAATTCTCAGGTCTTTGATCTATCTTGAGTTGACTCTTGTGCAGGGTGAGAAAGTGGGATTTATTTCCATTTTTCTGCATATGGATATCCAGTTTTGCCAATAGCGTTTATTGAAGAGGCTATCTTTTTTTCCAGTGTATGTCTTTGGCCTCTTTGTCAAAAGTTAATTGGCTGTAAGTGTGTGAATTTGTTTATGAGTCGTCTATTCTGCTCCACTGGTCTATGTTTCTGCTTTTGTGCCAATACCATACTATTTTTATTACTATGTCTCTGTAGTATAGTTTGAAGTCAGATATTGTGATGCTTCCTGCATAGTTCTTATTGCTGAGAACTACTATGACTATTCTGGCTTTCTTGTTGTTCCCAACGAATTTAAGGACTGATTTTTCTATGTCTGTGAGGAATAACCTTGGTAATTTAATGGGTATTTCACTGAATCTACAAATCACTTTTGGAAGACTGACCACTTTGATGATATTTATTCTGCCTATTCAAGATCATGGGAGGTCCTTCCAGCTTCTAAGATTTTCAATTTCTTTTTTCAATGTTTTATAATTTTCCTTGTAAAGGTCTTTCACCTCATTGGTTAGGTTTATTCCTAAATATCTAATTGTTTTGGGGGATGTCATGAGTGGAAATGTTTTCTGTATTTCTTTTTCAGTGTATTTATGGTTGGCTTACAGGAAAGCTTCTGATTTTTTTAAGATCAATTTTGTATTGAGACACTTTGCTAGATTTGTTGATCAGTTCTAAAAGCCTTTTGGTTGAGTTTGTGGGTCTTCTAAGTATAATATCATGTCATCTGCAAATAGAGATAGTTTCAGTTCTTCCCTTCCTATTTGTACTCCTTTGTTTTCCTTCCCTTGCCTTATTCTCTGGCTAGAGTCTCAAGTACTATATTGAAAAGGAGAGGTGGTAGTGAACATCCTTGTCTTATTCCTGTTTTTAAGAAGAATTCTCATATATTTTCCCCATTCAATATGATGTTGGCTGTGGGACTTTTGCATATTGCTTTATGATGTGTAGTTATGTTCCTTCTATTCTGACTCTATGCAGTATTTTTTTTTTTTACCATGAATGGGTGTTGGATTTTGTTGAATGCTTTTTCAGCATCTATTGAGATGATCATGTGATTTTTGTCCTTAGTTCTGTTTATATGGTGAATTACATAGAATATTTTCCATATGTTGGTCCAGCCTTGCATCTTTGGGATGAACCTGAATTGATCATGGTGTATAATTTTCTTGATGTGGTTTTGAATGCACATTGCTAGCATTTTGTTTAGAAGTTCATCAACAATATTGGTCTGTAGATTTTTTTTTCCTTGAGTTGTCTTTTTTTTTTTTGCGGTACTGGGGATTGAACTCAGGGGCATTCTACCTCCGAGCTATACCCCCAGCCCTATTTTTTTTTTTTTGCGGTACTGGGGATTGAACTCAGGGGCATTCTACCTCCGAGCTACACCCCCAGCCCTATTTTTTATTCTTTATTTTGAAACCGAGTCTCACTAAGTTGCGGAGTGCCTCACTAGGTAGCTGAGGCTGGCCGCGAACCCGGATCCTCCGGTCTCAGCCTCCCGAATGCTGGGATTACAAGCATGCAC
>PVLC010002542.1:0-45571 GCA_004027655.1 Graphiurus murinus
CATTCGGGAGGCTGAGACCGGAGGATCCGGGTTCGCGGCCAGCCTCAGCTACCTAGTGAGGCACTCCGCAACTTAGTGAGACTCGGTTTCAAAATAAAGAATAAAAAATAGGGCTGGGGGTATAGCTCGGAGGTAGAATGCCCCTGAGTTCAATCCCCAGTACCGCCAAAAAAAACCAAAAAAAAAAAAAAAAAAAAAATTCTTACTGTGACCTTCATTCTCCCCTCTGCCTGCCTTCTGTTTTCAACTGATCTGATCTCTCACTCAGATTGTATCCCACAACTGTGCCCAACTATTACCAATTCCCAGAGTATTAGACTCTGTCTTACCTCCATATCTTTGCACTTTTTCTCAGCAAGGAATGCACTTCTTTCTTCAGAACTCCACCTTCCTCTACCATTCATTTTTTTTTTTTTTTTTTAGGGGCATTCTACCTCCGAGCTATACCCCCAGCCCTGTTTTTTATGCTTTATTTTGAAACCGAGTCTCACTAAGTTGCGGAGTGCCTCACTAGGTAGCTGAGGCTGGCCACGAACCCGGATCCTCGGGTGTCAGCCTCCCGAATGCTGGGATTACAAGCGTGTGCCACCACGCCCGGCATGGCTGATGATTTTTAAGATGGCAGTGCTAATGTCAATAGTGCTTTTCTGTTTAAGCGTGCACCACCACGCCCGGCTTCTACCATTCATTTTTAAAGACTCATATCAGCATATCTTTGCTTGGAGCCTTGCTTCCACCAAAGGCCAGTTTAGGAGCCTTTTTGATGCTGTATTATATTCTATGCCTCTTTCTTTTCTACTCTCTCTTTCAGCTCTTTAAGAGTATACACTGTTATATCTTATAAGTAGAGTAAATGGATGGTCTAGGTTGCTATCATAGGCAATATGCTATTAAGGCAGTTGGTAGTAGACAAAAAACCAGAAGGGATGGGAACATTATAGGATAATAAAATTTCAGGACTAGGATAGGGAGCTTAGAGGCTATGTGAGGAAGAATATGGACTTTGAAGTTCTAATTCTAGCTCTGCTACTTTTTGGTATTGTATCTCAGGCAAGTTATCAGACCTTTCTAAGCTTAAATTCCTCCCTGATAAGGAAGAGGAAGAGTTGTGAGAAGCAATGAAAGTATGTAAAGCACCTAAAAGAGTGCCTGGCACATACAATCTTTAGTACATATAGTTTATTCCTTAGAGATTTTTGAGTCTGTCTTCTTCATTATTAATGAATTTTCCCAGCAGCATTGTATTTTACCATTCTTAAGATATATTACAAATAAAATGCTATTCTTACTATAATTGATCATCTTTTGGTGCCAAGAACACAGGGTCATTTGAGGCCTTCATTTCCTTCTGTAAAAGAAGAGTGAAGCTAAGGATGATAAAAGAAGATTTTAAAGATTTGACAGCTTATAGGACAGATCCTCTGGGACCTCAGAGCCTTTCTGAGAATTGCAAAGTTAAATGATAGTCAAATTATTTTTACTGCATGAACATAGAACATAGCCATCCATACTGAGTTTGTGTGCTGCGCTGTGCCTCTGACCACTTCCATCTCTAGAATCATTTTGTTTCATTTCACAAACCATTCAGAAACAAATTATATTTACCAGAGAGCACTGGAACCAGAGAAACAGAGTCCAAGAGAATAGTCTGATGTGGGACTTGGTTGGTAGTGCAGGGAATGACCATCTTTCTCCTTGTTTAGTGTACTTCCTGCCCTTGGAATTTCTACAATTATCAGAATCCTCAATTGGATTATACCTTTATGCAAGTCAAGCTAGTGAAGTATTAAAAATGCATAATTCATTTTTCCAAAGAATTTTAAGTCATGGCTTCTATTCTAGTAGCTAATCTGATTTCTTGGTCCTTAAAAGGGTCTTCCAAGGACACAGGACCACATTTCCCCCTTTTTCCTCACTGTTCATCAGTTCTGTAAACAGGAGTTCAGCTCATATTTCCTCTTAAGTTAGGATGTTTGTGGGAACATAAATGAGTGTAAGTTTCAGTGTTTTACTGAACTTTCAGCAATATTTGTAATAAGTGGTATCAGGAAACCAGTTTAGTTCAGGCATGAGCAATGACTCAAAACGACAGGAAG
Source organism: Graphiurus murinus (assembly GCA_004027655.1). Lineage (NCBI taxonomy): Eukaryota > Metazoa > Chordata > Mammalia > Rodentia > Gliridae > Graphiurus > Graphiurus murinus. Next base: position 2,097 of record PVLC010002542.1, read on the forward strand.
TATTTGATTAGAAAACAAGAAACCAGGATTTGAATTATAACTCTATCAGCTGAGTTATTTGACTTTTATATATGCCTCAGCTTCCTTCTCTGTATAATGGAAATAATAATATTCACTTGCGGATTGTGGTAGGTTTGAAATTAGGTGTTTATACAGGTAGGTGTCTAATAGAGTTTAGGCATCTAATGAGCTTTGGAGACTGATAGAGTGAGTCTAAGTTCTGTTTCTTCTGCTAACTCTCTGTAAGCTCTCTGTCAAATTATTATCTGGGTCTCTACTCTCTCAACATAAAAAGAAATCATAGCAGATAATCTCCTTTCAAACTAACATGTTTGTGATGAGAACTTCTCTCTTCAGTTTTAGCCGAGGAAATGATATAGCAATGCTTTACTTCCACTTCCCAAGAAGTTCTTGGTGCTTCCAAGTAGGACTTTCAACCAAGCCAATTCCAGTTACCTTGTTTTAACTCTTTCTGCCTCATCTCTTAATTCTTAACATTTCTTCACCTACATAAGCTGTGACCTCATTGTTTCTTTGTTCTAAACTTTTTTTTTTAATGGAACATGTTTTAATCTCAAATAGTATTTCTAAAACTTCATATGTATTCATACAATGTGAATCAGGAACCTAGGCCTCAGATGTAAGAGGAAAGTCAGCCATTCTATGTAAATTTCTTGCTTCCTATCCATGATTACTTCTGCAGTTTTTCTGAAAGAAGACATTCAACTTCAGTTTGAATGCATCTAGTATTGAAGTACTCTCTAGTAGGGAACCAATTATTCCATAGAGCTAAAGTTTGATGCTACAACTTATGCCAAAGCAATATTACTACTATGCATGTATGTATGTACTGGGGGGGGGGGTAAATCTGGGAGCATTCTACTTCTGAACTACACCCCCAGCCCTATTTTATTTTGAAACAAGGTCTCATTAGGTTGTTGAGACTGGGCTCTAATCTGTGATCTTCCTGTCTCAGCCTCCCAAGTACTGGGATTATAGGTGTGAGCCACCATACTTATCCACTACTTTAAATACTATGTATTAGCATATGATCCACAAACTTGCCCTTTTGTGGAGATGTTTCGACCTTTGCTTATCATAACTCATATTTATGCAATGCTGTAACATATTTAATCAAGAATCACAGTAGATGGTATTGAAGTATTGAGTGCTGGACCTGACATTTACTACTGTAGGAACTTGGACAAGTCTATATATGTCTCTGTTTCTTCTCATTTATAAGAGGGATATAAGAATAGTCAATCTGTCTTCCTCCAGGTTGATGAGAGGTAGAACTAAGGTTACATAAAAATATACTTTATAAAGTACTATAGCAGTGCGCAGCAAACTCTGGGCCAGCTGCCCATTTTCATAAGTAAAATTTCACTTTAACATTATCATGCATGTATGTATATATTTAACTATATATAACTATATATATATCTGATATATATATATCTGATATATATATATATATAACTGTTTAACTATATATATAGTTAAATAGGTACAACAAAAACTATATAGCCTACAAGCCTAAACTATTTACTACTTGGCCCTTTATGAGAAAGTTTTCCTAATCCTATGCTATACAAATATATATTCATTATTAGAATTATTAGGTGAATGATTTTAGGAAAAAGCATTGGATGATGATATTAAAATATAGTAATGGAAAATCCAATCAACTCAATAGTGAACACTAGTAGAGAACTTAACTATATCAAGCACTATCTATGTGTTTTGCATGTATGTTCTTTATTTAATCTTTGTAACACATAGGACATTTTCTTATATCCATGTTACAAAAGAACCAATATTCAGTAGCTTAGCCAAGACTACAGTGACAGGGACAGGATTCAAATATAGATATCTTAAACCAAAATCCATGAGGGTGTTTTTTAGTGATATTACCTTACCTTTTATAACAAAGTATTATAAATCTTACCTGTTAGATACTTTATGGAAAACATGAAGGAGCTGAAAAGTTACACACTATCAACTTAAAATGGAGTATGCATAATAAATTCACCAATATCAGAAAGGAGTTCAAATATATCACTAAGATTAGCATTTTGAAAACATAGAAAAAGAAGTAACAAAAACTAACAGACTGATGAAGATCAAATAGTAAGAATTGCTGAATTTTTTATTATTATTCTTTTGTGGTACTGGGGATTGAACTCAGGGGCATTCTACCTCCAAGCTATACCCCCAGCCCTAATTTTTATTCTTTATTTTGAAACAAGGTCTCACTAAGTTGCGGAGTGCCTCACTAGGTAGCTGAGGCTGGCCATGAACCCGAATCCTCTGGTCTCAGCCTCCCAAATTCTGGGATTACAAGTGTATGCCACCATGCCCGGCTGTTTTGACATTATCTGTCCACTTTTGACATTATCTGTCCATTTTTGTTAGCACACACCAACCATTTAAGTTTTGGAATCTATTAGTTCAATACTTAATGTCTCAGGGGACTCATAAATGGTTAAAGGATAGGACGAAAGGACTCTATATGCTGATTACCTGATTCTTCCCTTAATCTGTGTTTTAAAAACTCTTCTAACATTAACTGTTGTCAAAACTTTAATAAAGTAGGTTGGGATAGTTCATTAAAAGTGAGGCATAAAGAAAATGATTATAGAGAGCTTCCTTTTAGAAAGAGGTTGGAGGTTATTTTATCATCAGCTATGAAAAATGTAAAAGAGAGGAATACATAATGCATACCCAGGGACATTCTACCTTTGAGCTATACCCTACATCCTATTTTACTTTTTGATTTTGAAACAAGGTCTTGCAAGATTGCTGAGTGTCTCACTGCTTGTTGAGTACCGGGACTACAGTTGTGCAACATTATGCCCAGCTGTATACCCCTTTCTTTACACATAAAGCTTATACAATTTTGTCATAAAAGTGTAATTTGCAAAAGAATTTTGTCATACAAGTGGAATTTGCAGAATTTAGCACTGAAAGGAACCCTGAAGATCTCTTTAACTCCCCTAATGTATACAATGTATAATCAAATGTATCAAGACTGAGACTTAGAATCTAAGTTTAACTATTTGCCTAAGATCACAGTTAATATATGACAGGACAAGAATGTGAAAACTCTTTGCTTACTCATTTATTCCTTTATTCATTCATCTTACATTTATTAAGGCCTTGGTATCCACTAAATTAATGTATCACATATGCATTATTTTATGTAATTCTCATGAGATAGATATTATTACCTTAATTTTATAGCTCAGATAACTGAGAAAGTAAGAGGTTAGAAACCTTGTCAAAGGCGAGATTTGGATTTGTTATGAATTAATTATCTAAACAAAAAATGAAGCCAACTTGAAGCTCCCTTATACAATTTCAAAGTCAGGTATAATAGAATTTAGCTCTGTTCCAGCTCTGAAATGATAATTATATTAGACTTTCAACCTGAGCTGATAGAATACATCAGTTTGACATGACTAACCTGAAGATATGATATTCTGAAGTATCAAGAGGATAGAGGTATATACATTTTATTTTATTTTACATTATTTTCTTAAATAATAAAAATAAAGTCAGGCTAGACATGGTGGCACACAACTGTAATTCCAGTATTTAGGCAGCTGTGACAGGAGGATTGCAGATTCTAAACCAACCCCAGCAATTTAGTGAGACCCTTAGCAACTTAACAAAACCGTCAGAAACTTAGTGAGGTCCTGTGTCAATATAAAAAGGGCTGTGGTGTGGCTCAGAGGTAGAATACCCCTGTACCAACAAAATAAAATGAAACAGAAACAAAACAAAACAAAAAGTCAGTTTAAAAAATCAATGCTAATCATTCCACTGAAACACAATTAATTGCATATTTACCTGTTTCTTTCCAATATTCTCCTTATATTTACATATTTTAAGTGATTGAAGAAATATAAATGTAAGATTATATATGAATATTTGTTGACTAACATCACAATATCATATAATCTTTCCATGTCAATCCACCTTCCATTCCATGTACAGTATGCAATTACAACTTAAATGGTCAAAAACTATTCAATTGCATAATTGCACCATGATTTACCTCATTTTCTTTGTTGTATACACACACACACACACACACACACACACACACACACACAGAACATACATTTTTCAAACTAATGTAGCTAATGAACATATTCAAAATTTCATATTTTTGTTTCTGTTATATTATTTACTTAAAATAATATGGAAAATAGTATAAGATCATTGGGTCAAGGGGTATGACTATTGTTATTACTCTTAAATATTTCTATTTAACATTGAAAGGCATTGGGTAAATTTATGTGCTTACAAGAAGAAAAAGGGATCAGTTTACCATAGCATTCACCACATGGAGTTCTGTTTTGTTTTTAATAAATGGTACTGGCGCCAATTACTACATTATTTAACCTGGCATGTATGTAGCAAAGCTGATATTTTGTAACCCAAATGTAAAGTTTTAACACTTTATTTTTTGTGCCTATACAGTGTTAACACAATCCCCTTTGGTTTAGAGGTTTATCCCCAAGGTTTAGGACACAGAACACAAAAATTTAAGATGCCATTTTGTGAGTGATGATGACACACAAAAACAAAGAGATCTGAAACCCAAAATGTTCTGCAATATTTATGGCTTCTCTTCCCATCGGTTCTTTCATATTAAGGCTAAAATAATTCTACTTAGAAAAATGCTCAAAGGATATAAAGAAGGTTGATTAAAGACTCCTTCAAATGTTGATGTATCTTTTTAATATAGAACTTTCTTTAATATTGTATCTAATAATTAAAGTAAATCTACATAAAAACAATATAGAAATGAACTTGAAAATTCTCATTAAGTACAGTTTAATGTGCTTCATTTTATTTCATTTAGAAATATTTTGTGCAGGCACAAATTTTGTAATAAGTAATAGGAACTCTCCTGGATACTAGGGCGTGAGAATCTTTACATTTATCCAGTCTCCACAGGCATACCACACCGCCCTTATCTACATTTGATATGTGTGTATGGGGTGGGAGGAGTGGTCATAACAATGTGCTGCTCATACCTTCCTCCAAGAAAAATTTCCTTGGAAAGTTGTTAAAAAACTACCATATGATCCAGAAGTCCCACTTCTGGGTATATATCCAAAAGAAATGAAATTGTGGTGCAGCTCCATGTTACTGCAGTACTGTTGATAATAGCCAAGAGATGGAAACAGCATAAGTTTCCATCAGCTGATGAAAGGATAAAGGAAACGTGGTACATATGCACGGTGGAATACCATTCAGCCATAAAAAAACAACATCCTTTTGTTAATGACAACATGGATGGAACTGGAGATCACTATGTTAGTGAAATAGTCCAGGCACAGAAGGACAAGTAGCACATGATCTCACTCAGAATGGAGTCTAAAAAAGTTGATGTCAAAGAAGTTGAGAATAGAATTGTGGCTCTAAGAGACTGGGAAGAGTGTGGGAAAGGTTGACCAAGGGGTATTAAGTTAAAGTTAAACAGAAGCCAGAAGCGAGGAGTTTTGGTGTGTTATTGCACCGTAAGATAGATAACAATAATGCACTGTACATCTCAAGAAGCCAGAAGAAATGATTTTGATTTTTTTTTACCATAAAGAAATGATATTTGACATATATTTAATATGACTTAAACATTATATAATGTGTATATGTAGTGAAATATGTGGTACCCCAGACACATATATCATTTTGATGTTTTTATGTATCAGTTTAAAATAAATTTAGTTTAGATAAATATATTTATTTATATATAAATGCTGGTGAAGGTGTGGAATGACAAGAACTCTCATACATTGTAGGTTGGAATGTAAAATGATAGAAATGAAAGGAAGAAAAGCAGTCTTTCCTTCCTTCCTTCCTTCCTTCCTTCCTTCCTTCCTTCCTTCCTTCCTTCCTTCCTCCCTTCCTTTCTTCCGTCATTCATTCATTCATTCATTCACCAGATGTTTCTAAAGTCTGCACTATGTTCTAGGCACTGGTAAGTGAAATAAACATTGACCACTCCCCCACCCCCACCTCTGGCAAGAGTTCATAATCTGGAAAGAGGAAAAATAAGAAAACTATTAGAATTAAGTATGATAAATATTATTATGAGGAAAGGGAAATGGAACGTTAGGTGCATCCTTAAATGCATCCCAATTATTCTTTGAGGAAGTTAAGATTTATGCTGATATTTGCTTTATTTGTTTGTTTTTGCTTTTGTGTTGCTGAGGATTGAACCCAGGGAAATTCTGCCTCGGAGGTATACCACCAGCCCTATTTAATTCTTTATTTGGAAACAGGGCCTTACTAAGTTGCTGAGAGACTTGCTAATTTGCTGAGGCTGGTCTTAAACGTGCAATCCTCCTGTCTTAGTCTCCCAATACTGGAATTATAGGCATGTGCCTGCACACCCTGCTTAAACTGATATTTGAAAAATGAGAGAGGTTGCCCAGAGTTTTCCATGCTGAAATGACAATGTCTTTGAAATTTGAGAGAACAGAGACTTAATCTTTCTTGTCCATTCTTGCAAGCCTAGGCACATAACAAATGGAATGTAGTAAATATTTGTTTAATGAATGAAGAGTAAATAATAATTACCAAGCAGCTAAACCTGCTATTACTTTTTACATATTTACTTTTCATAGTAACTTTATGGGTTATGTATTATTATCCTCACTTTACAGATGGCAAAACTGAGACAGATAATTTAAGCCTGACCCTATCCCCAATTCCCACCCCGCTCCCTCGCCCTCCCTCCCTCTCAAGTTCAGTTCAGTGAGTTATCTTGATATAATTGTGTGAGTACATCATGTGCCTTAGTATGCTCTCCCCGTCCATTCCCTTCGGTTAAGTCTACTTATTTGTTTATCGAGGGTCTCTACTTTTTCATCTGGGGACCCTCTTATGTACCATCTACTCCCTAACATCCGCGTATTAGGGAGAACATATGTTTCTTTACTCTTTGTGACTTGCTAATCTCACTTAACATAATGTTTTCCAGTTGCATCCATTTCCCTGCAAAGAACATGATTTTGTTCTTCTTTATGGCTGAGTAAAATTCCATTGTGTATATATCCCATAGTTTTGTAATCCATTCATCTGTGGATGGACATCTTAACTGCTTCCATAGTTTGGCTATTGTGAATTGAGCCGCTATAAACATAGATACACATGCATTGGTCTGATAATTTGATTTCCATTCTTTTGGGTATATACCCAGTAGTGGAATTGCTGGGTCATATGGTAGGTTCATTCCTATACATCTGAGGATCCTCCATACTGTTTTCCACAGTGGTTGCACAAGTTTGCAATCCCACCAACAATGTATTAGGGTTCCCACTTCTCCACATCCTCGCCAGCAGGTGTTGTTGTTCGTGTTTTTTATGATTGCCATTCTGACTGGAGTTAGGTGAGATCTCAGGGTAGTTTTGATTTGCATCTCCCTGATTGCCAATGATGTGGAACATTTCCTCATACATTTATTGGCCATTTGTATTTTTTCTTTTGTGAAGTGTCTATTTAGGTCCTTTGCCCATTTTTTGATTGGGTTATTTGCTTTCTTAGTTGCGATTTTCTTGAGTTCTTTGTATATCCTAGATATTAGACAAGGCATTTTATTTTAGTAGTTTGGCATAGTGTAGTCAGGCTGCCTGGCACAAAATAGGAGCTCAATTAATGCTTGTCAAATAAGTGACTAGGTGAAACAAAATCACTCATATTTATCTCTACATTTACCAAAATGGCATCCATTTTCTTCTGTTAAGTGTTTTCATTAGAATCATAGATGAGTTTTATTTTTAATACTTTTATCGGTGCATTATAGTCTCACATCACACAGTTCATACTCTAGTGATATACATGCACAGAGCACTTGGCAGGCTTCTCCCTGGCTCCCTCCTCATCCCCACTTCCCCATACAGGGTATTGAGTTAACAGTGGTATTCTCACATATGTACATAAAGTCAATGGAAATGATTTCTTCATTGATCCTCCCACTCTTTCCCTAGACCACCTTCCTGGCTCACTGGAGTTTCTTCTTCATTATCTGAAGTTCCTCTGGTATCTGGACTATTCCCCAGCTTCCACATGTGATATAAAACATATGACCATAGACCAGTTTTATTCTTTATCTTTAGAAAGTATTTGATTGAGATAAATGTAATGTGTTGGCTAGCTGTATTCATTCCCAAGTCTTTATTTGGTACCCACTGTGTAGATTAGTAGTAAGCCTTAGGGGTATAATGATGAACAAGTATAATTCCTGGCTGTGAGCTGCTTACATGCAATGTTATAATCCACAACCATGCTGAAGCCAAATACCTCTCTTAGTTTTTTTTCCCATAATTTCACTAGCTTCCCTTGCCTTCCTTCTTGATGTTTGTATTTCTCTTCTGTTCCCTATTCTCTTGTTTAGTGGAAAACCATAATTTAGAGCCAGAGTTGTGGCTGTTTCACCTTCAGTTAGGCAAGTTATTGAACTTCACTTAGCTTCAGTTTCCTTTTTCCATAAAATGAAAATGAAATAATACTGTCACTCACCATATTCAGTTGCTAGTACTATGAGCAAATGTATGAGAGAAGTACTTTTAATAGGTATTGCCTTACAGAAAGTTTATTGCAATAATTTCTTACACAATATAGTCCCTTTAATCATATATCAAATCTGTAACTACAAATTTCATTTCACCTGCTGGATATTTCTATTTACTTACTCTGCAGCAAGCTGAAGCTTTCTGGTATGATTTCTCTGCTGGCCTCTTCACTTTCTGATTTGTTTCATGGTCTCTTCTGGGACTTGCTGAGCCTCCCATATTCTGTGGCTTTTGTGGAATAAAAAGATTCTTCTGTTCTAAGAAAAAAAAATCTGATTGGTCTAAAGAGTCCAGGTAGGAGAGTCTCCAGGGGAGACAAGTTTAGGCTCATATAGAATGAGCTTTTAATGTTCAATCCCCATAGAAAATGTTAGGTAGATGATTCTTCTAAAATGACATTAAACTAACCTTCAAATATTAGCAGCATTAAGAGAATGTTAGAAGCTCTGTACCAGACCTCATCTAATTTTTTCTTCTTTAATAACCTGGAACTCTTCTGTAAAGCCACAATTGCCATCTGCCTGGATTAGTGGCCTTAAGATATGGTGAGATCTTGACACTAGAAGTATTTAAGCAAAGGCCAGAAAGCTTTGATTCAGGAGACCATGCATATCTCATGTTTTTGCATGTCTCATAAGCAAGGAACTAAATGTCTTTGTTTCAAAAGATCTTTTCAGTATGTTTCTATGGTAATCTTCCCTGCAAGATGGAGATGCTAGCTCCCTCTAGAGTCAGGTTCAGATGTGGTTACTATCCAGTATAAAAGATTTGGATTCTCTTAACTCAGGGTTTGCCACAGTAATGCAGCCCCCCTCTGTGTGCCATCATTGCCTGGTGCTCTTTGTATTCCTATGGGAACTGGCGCTCATGGAACCAGTGTGGAAACTGATATTCTAGCTACTGCTATTGTCATGAGTCCTTTCTCTATGTCTCAAGGGTCTTATATTTTCTGCCACTATCCATGCAGCTATGGCAGGTTATTTTTTTAGTGTGCAAGGTGGGTAAAATCTTAGATCCTTCATAGTTCTTATCAGTTTGAAGAGGCCTCCCTATATTGAAAGCAAAAGAATATTATATTTAAAGCCAGAGAGTTGCAGGTTTGAATCTTTGTTTAATAGCTGTGTGTCATAATTTTCTTCTTTGGGAATATAAAAGCAATAATATAAGCATCACCACATTCCTGGGAGAATTAAAAAAGGTAATAATTATTTGAGTGCAACTAATGCAGAACCTAGAACATAGAAGGTACAGTATAGAATTGCCATCCTGTTATTCCTAGTCTTATACTATACCACTCTCACTTCTAAATGTTTCCTCTATTTTAGTCCCAACTCTCCTAAGATCAGGGAAATTGTGTATTAGTATGAGATAGAACTGGTTTGTATTTTCTTCCCAAAATTTTTTCTTTTATTTCTCATATCTACCCTGAAATTTTTATTTTATTTAATTTTAAGAAAAGTTCAGTTTACATACTATTGATGACATATCATCTCTGAGTCAGATGCAGAGAATATAGAGGTAATGGAGATTTACTTCTTACTTTCAAATAAGCATCCATCAAGCATTTGTTGAAAATTTACATTTCACCAGATATATTCTAATTCCTAGACATGCAGACATGACCCTTGCTCATGGAATTTGTATTTTTATCACAACAGTTAAAAATCTAATGTGGTAGCTAGGTGTGGTGGTACATGCACATAATTCCAGTACTTGGGAGGGTGAAACAGGAGGATCGCAGGTTCATGGCCAGCCTCAGCTACTTAGTGAGGCTTTCCACAAATTAGTGAGACCTTGTTTCAAATTAAAGAATAAAGAAATAGGGCTATAGGTGTAGCTTGGAGATAGAATGCCCCAGGTTCAATCCCCAGTACTGCAAAAAACAAACAAACAAAAAACCCCAATGTGGTAAATATATGATAATAGTGCAAATAGGGATCTATGGAAATAACTAACTAACTCTATATCCTAGCCCCAAGGATTTGGGGAGAGATACCACTTTAACTTGTCTTAAAGAACGAGGAAGAATTAGCTAGGTTAAAAAGATTTGTTAAGTTAGCTTCTCTGCAGAAAACAGATGGCATACCTAAAAATGTAATTGGAGAGAGTTTAATAAAGAGACTATTTACAAAGATGAGTACCAGTTTAAGACAATCATCAGGGATGGAGAAACATCCAAGGACTGGCAATAGTAAAAGCTAATTTTACCTCAAAGGCTGAAGGGGAAAGAGGAGGAAGATCTTATTAGAATCCTGCAAGAACTTAGCTAACAACTCTTATTTGGCAATTGTAAGGTGAGGAACAGAATACATGTCTCAACCTCTCTCACCTCCTGGCCCCCAGTCTCCTGTAAATTCTTTCTATTGGCTAAATCCAATTAGGAAGAAAGAGAATAAGGAGTCACACATGATGTAGTTGGTGGAGTTCAGTCTCCCAGGACACAAGCAGACCAAGAAAAGTAGAAAAATAGAGTTGGAAGGGCAGAGAATAACTAGAATATGATGGGGATAAAGGGATTCCAAGCAGAAGCAATGAGCACCAAAGTATAAAGATGTGTAATGGGAGGTATAGGACTGCCAAATAGTGTTGTGCCTGGAGCCTACAGCAAGAAGGGGGCTCAAGAGGGAGCTGGAGTTAGAAGGTAGAGGATTTTAAATGCCATGCTGAGGAGCTTAACTTTTTTCTTACAATATAGGAGATGAGGCTGAACAAATCAAAGAAGTAACTTGATTAGATTTGTGTTTTAGAAAGTAAGCTTTTCTGAGGAATGGGAAGAGGATCTTTGGGGAGATATATCTATGTCTGGACAGTCTAAGAGCCTGGACTAAGGAGAGAGGCAATGTCATTGGAAGTAAGAAGGGTCAAGCCTCTGCGAAAGGCAGAAAAGGCCTTGTATAAAACAGGCTCATTGAGGGACGTTCTTTCTTGTCCTTTCTTGAAACATAAATGGAATCTTTTGTGAAGCAAAGCAGAGCTGGCCTTGAAGCTATCTTTCTCCTGATAATCACTTTCCTGGGAAGCAATGATCAATTGTGTTTGTCCATATTTCTTTAAAGATTGCTCCTGTAACCTTCCTTTAAGCACATTCCCAAGAGCAGTCTCTTTCATTAACATGAGGCCATTTTCCTTCTTCAGTTTTGCTGGAAATGTCCAAAAAGGAAACGCAATTCCATTTCCTTCCTGTCCTAAGAGTCATTACGTATTAATAGAATATCTACATGTAGATAAGCTCTGGGCTTCCTTGTCCTACAGGAAGGCATCAAAGGCACCATGACTTTTAAAGCAATCATTCAAGGTGGCAAGGTGGCTAAAGGTGGCTTTTATTAAAAACAAAAAAAAAAATGAAAAGAAAGAAAAAAGACATTACTTTTCAGAAATCACATCCCATGAGAAATTTTTATTCATTTATCCAGTTGACAACAGTAGTGCCATGGGAAAGGATAAATGGCACTTTCTATAACTGAGTGTGCAGGACATAAAGAGGCATATGTAGGAACCAGGGGAGAGAACACTTGGTAACTTCTCCCATGGACTGCTACTCTGCTACTCACTGACAAACTTCTTAATGGCAGGTATCATGTCTAAATCATAAAATTATTCTCACAGGTATTAGTCAACATCAGTGGCTTAGAATTTTTTTTTAATGGGTGACTAGTAGCATTCTAGGCTGTGGAAATAGACCATAAAAAGGTCCAGAGACATGAAAGAGAATGGTTCATGTAAGAAGTTTGCCTGAAGAAAGCGGTATTCTCCTGGGGAGGGAGAGGGGCTGGTTGAGGATAAATCAATAGAAATAGAAATAGAAATAGAATGTGCTTTATTAGAAAATTTCAGTGAGAAGTTTAGATTTGACATTTTGGTTTTTGGAAAGTTATCTATCATACATGTTTAGGTATGGACATGACATGGTCAGCAATAAGATTTAGAAAGATCATTATGACTTTAGTGTAAAGAATTAAATGGAGGACTAAAAGTTAGAGAGGGAATTAAATAGTTAAATAGCCTGGTCTGCATTGGTGGAATTAAGGACAGAACTAAGTGTTGGGGGCTAACCACTATTCAGAACATGTGGTAGATGGAAGATAGTGATATTTAAAGTAAATGACAAAGTTTAAAGAAAAGAGACAAGTCAATTATGATTACTATTTGACCAAATTCTTTAAGGACAGGGGCTATATTTGATTCATTCTTACCTTCCACCATTAAACTATACCTTCTCCTGGGCAGTGACAGTGTGGTCACTGAGGAATGTGTACTGAGTATTGAAGGAGAGGCTTTGGGAAGAGAGGAATAAGGGGCAAGTCCAGGAGCACATCTGAGGCAGGATATCATGGATAAAAACTCTGAATGGAAGCCTGGAGCCAAGGAATGACATCAGATTGTGGAGAGAGCATCAAATGCCCCTGATTTCAAACAGCTCTCTGTGCCTTGGGGCCTTTATCAGATTCTGGCATTAGAGAAGCAGAGAGTAGTGCTCCTTGCTCTAGCTACAGAAGCAACACTTGAGCTCAGGAAATGTTTGCTAAAAGAAAGAAAGAAAAAATTATAAATAAATATGTATGTGAAACCTAAAACTTCCTTGGAATAATGGGACATTTACTTATTAGGGGAACTGCCCTTTCGACTAGGGCCCATTAATTACTACTCTGAAAAATATTAGAGCATACAAAATGATTTTTAAGTAAAATATGTCTGAAGGGCCCAGCACAATGTCTGATTCATATAAATAGTAGTTGATGTCTATTGATATTAATGTATGATTTTGATTGAGAAATATACTTTTAAATAAAAAAAATGCCTTCTTTTCAGAACACAATCTGAACTGTGACAAGGTTTACAAAAGATGTGATCCCAAACCATATATAGGGCCACTTGTGATTATTTTTTTTCTTCTCCCTCCCCCTTCCTTCCTTCCTTCCTTCCTTCCTTCCTTCCTTCCTTCCTTCCTTCCTTCCTTCCTTCCTTCCTTCCATGTGTATGTGTATAACTAGGGGTTGAACCCAGGGACATTCTACCTCTGAGCTACACCTGTATCCATTTCAATTTTTTGGTTTTTAAACAGGGCCTTACTAGGCTGCTAAGAGTCTTGCTAAGTTGCTGAGGCTGGCCTTGTACCTGTGATCCTCCTGTCTCAGCCTCCCAAGTACTGACATTATAGGCCTTGCCACCATGCCTGGAGAGAAGTTACCCTTCAACATATGGTATCCACTTGTAAAAAACAAATGGCCCTGGAGTATTTTCCTTTCCCTAAAAGGATTCTTGGGTCTGCTTTCTTTTATAGTGTCTTATCCTTGACGTTGGAGTCTGAGAGAACTAGATATAAGTCCCAGATCTACTTTCTAGTCTTGGGAACTAATGATATGATTTCTCCAAATCTCAGTGGCTATGGTATTGAGATATTAGAGATAAATTAGATAATTTAAACAAAATACTTTGTAGAATTCATGGAATATAGCGGTGCCTAACAAATATCCTCTAACTTCCTCATTCATTATTTGGTAAAATTTCTCTAAGACCACATTTGATTACATTCTTTGAGGTACATGTTTTCTTTCCTTTCTGCATACAATCATAACCTACTTATTTATTGTGAACTTTTTTGTGTGGTTTCCCTGTTTTGTCCTCTATTGTTAACCTGTTTACCTTTTTTCAGAATTATCTCTTTAAGAATCTGCCTATTTTTCTTGGTTGTAATATTATGGCCTATTTTCTAGCATTTTTATCTGTGAGTCGTCTGCTCATTATTCTGACTTCTGTACATCTATTTGCTTAGGCAGAAAACCCACTGCTTTAAACTACAGGGATAATTTCCAGCCTGAATTATTTGAAACAGATTTCAGAGAAATCAGGTCAACTTAATTTATCAAGTACCTACTCACACATATGTTGTGCCAGTACATGAGTTAGGTGGTAAAGAAATAGAAATGAATGAAGTATGAATCCTTCCACATGGAGTTCTCATCTGAGTAGACATGTAAATATCTTAGTAACTATGATACAAGACAAAACTAAAGGATTGTATGTAGAAAGATGGAGTTCTCAGTGTAGGAACTAGAAGAGGTTGGTGGTGGCAATGAAATATTGAACTTGGTTTTAAAAAATGAATTGGAGTTTCATCAAGAATGAATTGAATATACAGTGATCATAAGCAGGAAAAAGGAAGGTCAGTTCAGGCCAGCAGTGAAGCAGCATGAGCAAAGTGTTCAATGTTGAAGGAATTGGGCAGAGGCTTATTGGAGAGGAGATGGAACACAAAGGTAGAGCCCTCATGGTGAGATTAGTGCCTGTATTAAAACAAACAAACAAATACATGAATACCAGATAAACAGCTCTCCCTTTCTCCCTGCTCCTGTGAAAAGAAAACATTATATGAGAACAAAGCAAGAAAGTAGCTGTCTACAAGCCAGGAAGAGAACTGCTGCCAGAACTAAACCATGTTGACACCCTAATCTTGGACTTTGAGCTGCCCAAACCATAATAAAATATGTTTCTGTTATTTATGTCACCTAGTTTATGGTAATTTGTTATGGTGTCATGAGCTGAGTAGTACAGACCTTCAAAGAGAAAGTTTCATAGGTAGTTGGAAATAGAGGTCTGACATTCAAGAGAGAAATTTGGACTCTATTTATAATGGAAATAATAGGTTTATAGATATATTTTAACTGAAATCATGATGGATGAATGAAATATCTGAGTGAGAGAGGAGAATGTCTATAAAGGTGAAAGAATGGAACAGGTGTCCAATAAATAAGTTGGAGTGAGGGAAATCAGATAGAAGCAAAATTTACTAGGTGGTATCAAGGAAACAGAAGTAAGGGAGTGTCCATGAGAGAAGGGATCATCTTTGTGAAAAAGAACTTTCTTTTAGCTTGAGAAGCAAATTGAGTCATAGAGCATCTCAGCAGACAACAGTCAGAGAGAGGATGATTCTAGGCCTGATGCTAACATAAGAGAAAGTCCTAGAGGTAAGGATCAAAGAATTTCTGGGAATTTCATAGACAACATGGGAGACTTTGGAGCTTCTATGAGTCAAGCTATATAAGCTAGATTGTGAAGTTGTTGCCAGAGGCATTTCTTTATTAACTACAGTAAAGTTTTTCTTTCACATTTAAGCCCAAATATAAAATAGGTGATAGTTCTGGTTTCCCTGACCAGAGAAAATTCACCTACTCAGAGATCTAAGTACATTTGGAAGCCATTAGAGAAGCCTGTTTTTCTGTCTGTTTTCAGGCAAATAGGTACATTGAAGGATATGCATATAAACACATACATACTTATTTATCCGTTTTTGTGGTACTAGGGATTGAACGCATGGGTGCTCTATTATTGAACTACATACCCATCCTTGTTTATTTTTTATTTTGAAACAAGATCTCACTAAATTGCTAAGGCTGTCCCTCTATTAGCTTCTCAAATACTGAGATTAGTCCTGCACCACCATGCCCAGATTACACATTTATTTTAATATGGAAATCTTGGTGTGTTTGCCAGGATTCTCCAGAGAAATAGAACTTATATAAAGAGATTTATTGTAAGGAATTGGCTCATGTGATTATATAGGCCATCAAGTGAAATATCTGTCATGTGGACCAATATGCAGAAAATCCATGAGAGTCAGTGCAGCTACAATCTGACAGCCCACAGTCTGGAGACCCAGGAGAGCCAATGTGCACTTCTAATCTGAAGACAGTACACTGGAGAATTTTCTTTTGCTCAGGCACGGTGGTCTTTATCTTTTATTTAGGCTTTAACTGATTAGACTTGTCCCACCTACATTATGGAGAGTAATCTGCTTTACCTACACTTCACCGACTTAAATGTTAATCTCATCCAAACAACTCTTCAAGCTGAAACATAAAATAAACCATCAAAATTTGTAATGTGAACTATCCTCAGCTTTGTATGAACCCTGAGGTTTTTTTCTTCTTATACCTTGATGGTGGTTCTTTCTCCATCCTTAGCTTCCACATAGTCATGTAGTGATCAGTACTCAAGTAAAAATTTGAAAGGATCCTATGAACTTTCACCTCCCCAAACTGCCAAATTTATTTTCTTAACTCAGGAAGATCTTGAAGATCCATCTTGATTTAACTCTTTGTGCTATGTCCTGTAAAACTCTCTTTAGACAATAGCCTGGCTAGTCATGTAATCACCTGTTTGTATCTGCTGCAAGTCACTGTTCTTTCCTGTCTGTTTTCCACTTTCTGAAAGCAATTGTTTTGTATATTAGGCTCAGTTTTATAGGTGTTTAAGGCAAGAACTTAAATCTCTTCCCTGTTACAGCAGAATTTCCTCTTTATGAGATTTTCTTTGTAAAAAGGATTATGTTGCCACATTTTTAAAAGCTAACTTCTTGATGATCTCTAGAGACTGGGATATCCATTAAATTTGGTTACCACCTACCATTTTACAGATCTTTCTGGGAAAAGAGCAGGAGTCTTGACTTCAGCAAAGTCTTCCATGCTGCTAATTTTGTGAAACTTTGAATAAATTACTTATCACCTCTTAGCCTCAATTTTTTATGTATAGAATGGTAATTAAATCTAATAATGCCTGTAAAAATAACCAGTACATGAAATACTTAAAATTATTAGAAGGACTGGAAGGATCTGCAGTTGCTAAGATGGGGTAGGGGCAGGCAGAACCAAGAACATAACCAGAGCTTATTCCCCTGGAAGTACCAGAGTAGCCATGAGCTTGAAAGGAAATCTTAGTTTGTGACTCAAAGTTTAGGTTTTATAGTCATAGAAATATAGAAATATATATATCTTATTTTCATCTATTAAAAAAGGATGATAATGGTACCTTCTTCATAGAAATTAATGCAAAGATAAGATGAGTAAAAGTATATAAGCTTTACCCATGGACACTTTTAGAGAGGAAGCTAACCTCATTATATTGCTGGTGGGAATATAAAAAAAAGTCACAGCCACTCTGGAAAGCAGTTTGGTGATTCTTAACAAGTTAAACATAGAACTCCGTATAATCTAGTAATTCCACCTCTAGGCATACATCCAAAATAATTGAACTTGAACACATGAGTTTGTATTAGTTCTAGTCATTATAGCCAAAAGGTGGAAACAAATCAAATATCCATCAATGGATAAATGATTAAGCAAAATGTATTATATCCATACAGTAGAATATTATTTGGTCATAAAAAGGAATTACAGATATCATGATTGCCAAGAGGTAGGAGGCTGAGGGGAGGGATGGGGCATGAGTGCTTAACAGATTTGGGATTTACTTTGGGGTAGTGAATGAGTGCTTAGTGTACTGGGGGTTTACTTTTGGAATGTGTTCTCTGAATGTGTTCCAGAGAGTGGTGATTGTTGCAAGACATTGTGAATATATCAGATGCCACTGAATTAGATCATTTTAAATGGTTAAAATAGTAAATTTTAGCCGGGCGTGGTGGCGCACGCTTGTAATCCCAGCATTCGGGAGGCTGAGTCCGGAGGATCCAGGTTCGCGGCCAGCCTCAGCTACCTAGTGAGGCACTCCGCAACTTAGTGAGACTCGGTTTCAAAATAAAGAATAAAAAATAGGGCTGGGGGTATAGTTCGGAGGTAGAATGCCCCTGAGTTCAATCCCCAGTACCGCAAAAAAAAAAAAAAAAAGTAAATTTTATTTTATGTGTATTTTATCACAATAAAAGCATAAGGGGAGATTAATTAGTATTTTTTTCTTTGTCCTAAGAACCCATAATGCTAGGATCATGTCCATGTGAAATCTTTGATTTGGCCATAATGGTAGATATTGAAACATAGACCTCTCTCACTTTATCCTGATTCTCTCAGTAAGTAATATCAACCAGACTTAAAAATAATTATTAGTCATTAACCACCCTGTTTTGTGTTGGACCTGTATACCTTCCAGAGGGCACCATGTTGGGTAGAGAAATTGAAAATGATTATGCATGCCAAAGTCTAGCATTCAGAAAGTTTTGCCTGTCTGTCTTTATGCCTCACATACTTGTCTCATCCCTGCCATTCCAGGTAGAATGTCAGCTTTCTCTCAAGGCCTCCTGCCTCCAGTCTACTTTTTGTTATGACTTAGTTCACTTGCTCCAGCAAAAATTCTGGCTTAGCTGTATCCAAAGGTTTCTATCCCTGATAGAAACCTTGGCAATACCCTACTATCTAGTAACTTGAAAAACAGCAGGAAGAAAGAGCTCAAGTTGAGCCTAGGTAGTGATGATAAGGGTGTTTATTCATTCAGTGGATACTTTGAGCATCACCTTTTTGCAGGCATTATGCTAGGTACAGAGGGGGTGAGGAAGAAGAAAAACAATGGACCATTCATCCATTCATCATTCTTTCATCCATTCATCAAATATTTATTGAGCACATATAAGTACCTTGAACACTTACATGTGCTCAATAAATATATAGCAGTGATAAAGATAGGCATATTCTGTGGACTTAAGGAGTCAAGAGGAATAAGGGATCCATCTTTTCTTAGAAGGTTGAGGGAAAAATTCTTAGATATAATATTTTATTTAAGCATTTAAAGTTGAGTTGAATTTACCCTGTCAGCGGAGAAGAAAGTGGATGCATAGGAAAAGTCTAAGCATGGAAAATAGAGGAAACCTTAAATCCTTAAAATCTCTGCCTTTCCTTCCAACTACTAAAAATATTCCACTTCTTGGTTCTTTTGTTTGTCATTCCATTCAATTCTCTTTATCAACCTTGTGAATTTTTATCATGTCCATTTTACAAAGGTTTAAAGAAATTTGATAATTCACTTATAGTCTACCGGCTAGTATGTGATCGAGCTAGAATTCAATTCCAGATATTTGTGAGTACAAAGTCCATGCTGTTTTTTACTGTACTGCTCCATTTCTCTAGATGGCAAGTACACTTTTATAATACTATAGAATTGTCAAAGTAAGGCAAGCAAAACCCTATGAGTGTTCTCCATCAGAAAAAAAAAAAAAACTAATCTAAAAAGAGAGTGATTAGAAAAAGCATGATAAAGAAAATGATGATGTTTGAAATGTGAAAGGTGCGTAATTGTGTGTGTGTGTGTGTGAGTGTGTGTGTGTGAGTGTGTGTGTGTGTGATTTGAGATATGAGAGTGGCATTTTCAGGATAAAATACTACACATGCAAAAACCTCGAGGCATGAAGGAATCAACTGCTGTCTGACAGGTTTAGGGATTTATCTGGCTGTGTGTTTTGCCATGATGTATGTACAGTCTAAATTATTAAGAGTTGATGATATGTCTCCATTTTTGTTAATTTGAAGAGACATTGTTTTATACGTCCGCTTCTACTCTTCACCTCATATGAACAGGATGCAGGCATATGGAAAGAAATCAGATTATTTTGCAACATGAGACCAGCCTGAACAGAACTCATTTTGAGTGTTAATGCTCTGGTCTGTCTGCTCTCGCCATACCACCACCTAGCTCACTTGATGGAATGAATGATTATTGGAGGGAACGAGGAAATGTCTCAGGAAAAGAAGCTGTGACAATTTCTAAGTAAATGTAATAAATCAGGAGGATTTTTCAAAGGGAATAAAAAGTGTCATTTATGATCATTATAACTCCTACACCCACTTAGATTCTTGCATTTGTACAGTTTAGACTCTCCCATGGTAGATAAAATTATTACTTGATGTGTCAAAATGGAGTGAAATTTTTCTTCCTCTTCATGTAGGCATCCGATTTTCGGCAGCCAACTTCTATTATTTCCTGCTCCCTCTCTATGCCAATGAAATTGGGAAAACAAAGATGATCAGATTTGGAAAAGTTACATCAAAAATGGAAATAAAGGGTAGTGGCACAAGCCACTTAAAATCATAATTATTTCCCACAGGAATTTTTAGAAAAAACAAACATGTATTTGTATTTGAAGTTACTATTTTTGTTTCATAGGAGACCTAAATTATGAGGAAAATGATGATTATAATTATTATAAATATAATAATAAATGGCTACCATTGTTTGAATACCTACCTTGTCTATGCCAGGTATTACAATAGGTTCTTTTAAGATGTTATCACATTAACTTATTCAAACAATATCTGGTGTATATTGTGATTATTATACTTATCATTATAACTATTAATTCTATGGTACAGATGGGGCCCACGGTTTGAACTAATATGCATAAATCTACATGTAGATTGAATAACACTAATCCAAAATCTGGAATTTTTTGAGCAACAACATGACATCACAGGTGGAAAATTTCATACCTGACCTCATATAGTCAGCTTTCCATCACTGTGACAAAATACCTGAGAGAATTAATGTAAAGCAGGAAGAGTTTATTTTGGCTCATGGTGTTAGAAATGTCAGACCACAACCAGTTGGCTCTGTTCCTTTTGTGCCAGTTGTGAGGCAGAACATCATTGTGGAAAGTAAGCAGTGGAAAAAAGCTGCTCACCTCATGAAGGCTTGGAAATCCAAAGGCAGAGAGACAAGAAGGGCTGAGGGCCCAATATTTCCCTCAAGGGCAGGCCCCCAGTGACCTAATTTCCTTACCCTAGGCCTGTTGTGGTTTAGATCTTAAGCATCCCCCCAAAGCTCATGTGTTAAAGGCTTGGTCCCTAGCTGATAGTGCTATTGGGAGTTCATGAAACATTTTAAGAGGTGAGGCCTAATGGAAGGAAATGCAGGGACTGATGTCAAATAACAAGGTTGGAATCTTGGATCCACTACTTAACACCTATTTGAGTTTGGGCAATTACTTAATGTCTTTGCCTTAGCTCTTCATTGTAAAATAGGTCAAGTAGATGTCATACAACTACCTGTATGAGATTGGTTGAGGACCCTTTCTGGTACTAAAATCCATGGATGCTCAAGTCTCTTACACACAATGACCTGGTATTTGAATGGAACTACTCAGGTTCTCCCATATACATTAATTCTCTAGATTACTTATGATTCGTAAAATAATTTAAATGTAATGTAAATTGTTGTTATGATGCATTGTTTCAGGAAAAATGAACAGAAAATATATATCTACATCTTGAATACACATGCAGATTTTTTTTGGTGAATGTGTTAGACACATGGATGGTTGAATCTACAGGTAAAGAATCCCGTGGATATGGAGAGCCAATTATACTCACACAGTGGTTATGAAGATTAAATTAGATAATCAGTAAGTGATTGGTATATAATAAGTACTCTATAAATAACAATTATTTATGTTTTATAGATGAGGAAATTGAGTGTAAAGGAGATTATGGGACTTTGTCCAAAATTTTCAAAGTAGTCTAGAGGTGGAGTTCAGCCTGCCTGCCTCTTAATTTCTCCTCTTAACCTTAAACTCTGTCAATAAGCATTAAGTGTATTCACTAAATTTGTTTTAAAATAGTAATTTAGATATGTGAATGTTCTTCCATTAATCAATCTGTTGTGAGTTATGATAGGCACTAAATTTTCCAAACCAACTTTTTTTTTTTTTTTGTGGTACTGGGGATTGAACTCAGGGGAATTCTACCTCTGAGCTATACCCCCAGCCCTATTTTTTATTCTTTATTTTGAAACAGGGTCTCACTAAGTTGCAGAGGGTCTCACTAGGTAGCTGAGGCTGGCCTTAAACCCAAATCCTCCTGTCTCAGCTTCCCAAATGCAGGGATTACAAGCGTGTGCCACCACACCTGGCTCAAAACCAACTTTTAACACCTCTCTGCCTGCTTCGACTTGGATCAGGAATACCCCCCAAAAGCTAATGTATTGAAGACATGGTCCCCAATGCAGCAATGTCCAAGGGTGAAGCCTTGAGGAACTGCTTGGATCATAAGACTATGACCTCATCAGTGGATTAATCCATTTGATAAATTAATGATTTAAGTGAATTACTGGGAGGAGGTGGAACCTGCCATAATGTTCTGCCTTACACTTCAGCCCAATGCAATGGAAGTGGCTGATCATGGACTGAAACCTCTGAAACTGTCAAAGTAAATCTTTCCTCCTCTAAGTTGTTCTTGTCAGGCATTTTAGTCACAGGGATGAAAAGCTGGCACTTTTTTTTCTATGCCTACAGTGGTTGCTACCCACTTGCCTAAATTGGCAGGGATTGGCTGTCTTTCAGGATTTACTCTGAAGGATATAGCCTTCAGTAAGTGTTCTAAGTGGATTAGAGACTATATCTAGGTCTATAGCCCATAGTATTTCACTGAAGTATTGTCCTGCAGTTAATTGTACTCTTATCTTGATTTTATGCACATTTATGGGCTTTTTGAAGATAAGGATCATATCTTACTCATCTTTTTATGGCTAGTACATAGCAGAATGCCTGGTATATAATAAGTGTCAATATATTCAATTATTTATTCAATGAATGAATCAATATAATTAATTATCAGGAGCAATCTGTACAGTCTTATAGAACATGCAGTAAAATATTTATTCTTGAGATAAGACTATCAAGCAAGTTAGTATTAAAAAAGACATGGTAAAAATTAAGACCCAAGGTAAAGAGATCTAAATATATCCACCCACATATGTTCATCACCCCTCTCGCCCTATGACAATCTTCTAAATATAGATTATAGTAATTTAGTTTCAAACAACTCATTTTCAACATCTGACATGTTCATTAACCCCAGGTAGGAAAATTATTGTGTTGCATTAATTTTTCATCAGAGAAGACATTTGTCATCTGTGCAAGTATCATTAGTGTTTGCTACAAAGATGGAAATGACACACTATGTCTGCTGAATGAAAAACACAGTAGAATTTTAAATAGTATCAGCTGAGCTGTCTAGGTTAGACAACACTGTATACTGTTTGGGCACTCATTAGATGAGACTCATGTGCTATCAGTAAGAACCTGCTTTATGAAGAGATGAGAGTAATGCATATCTGTTAGAAATGCCTGTCGTATTTAAGTTTTATTTTTCTCTTATCTATCTCTGTCATCTTTGTTGGCGCTAACAAGTCTATGAAATTCAGTGTTTTCCAAGGCTTGTCCTTAGTCTTTTCTTCTTGGTTCATACTCTTTTCCACCCTCATGAGTCACAAACCATCTATATGCTAATGGTTTTCATCTCCATCTCCAGTCAGGCTCTCCTGAGCTTCAGGCCCTTGCAGCTGCTGGCTGTCTAGACAGATATATTGGAAACAGTCCCAGACCCTTCAAATTCAACATGTCCAAAATGTGGCTCATTATCTCCCTGTATCTCCAGAGCTGATTATTCTACAAGGAATACTGGAAACACATTTCCTCTTGTCTCAGAACTTCACTTAAGGCTCCAGAATGTAGTCCACATGCAATTAGAACACCCATATTCTATAACAGAGCAGCTAAATACATCTCTTTACAGCTTGAAATGATGACTTACCTGGTCTCTTTACACAATCATATAATTCCACTTTATACAAAAAGAAGACTAGGAATTCAAAATAGAGTCATTGAAGTAGTAAATTTTTGACCCAGGAAGACATGTAAGTCAAGTGAGACAAGTCCTAGAAGATCTCTGAGAGGGAGAGTAGAAATTCTCGCCCAATCAGTGTGAGACTGATTTCTCACACTGCCCTGAAGCTTGCTGAACTCCAGAAACTTTTCAGCCCCTCTCAGACTGTCATCAGTGGGATTGTGGTTGGAATTCTTTGGAGAGTTTCACACATACACAAGAGTTCTAAGGAATATAGATACTGATGCTTACTTCTTTCTTCAGCATTATGAATCTGAGCATCTGGCTAGAGTTGTTCCTGAAGGTGGTGGGTAAGGAGAAAGAGAAGAGCATACCTAACGTATCCTAGTTTTATGAAACAAGAAATCATGAATTTCTCATGAGCCAACTGTATTGAATAATGATAAAAGATAGTTTCATTTGAACTTTCTTAAGGATTTGCTCCCAACAGCATAGTTAGCAGAGTGAGAATATCCCAGGAGCTATGGGATATGCCACTGAGAGTCAGCTCTTGATGAATATTATACCTGTTTAGCCAGTTGGTCCATTACTCGTGCCAATGAACTATGCAGTACCGGGATCTGTGTAGTCTTCCAGATGAAGCCCACACCTGGGACACACAAAAAGTTTAGCATGTGAGTACCTCTTACAAAGAGCACTGACAGCCAGTGTTCATTCATATGAGACAATTAGGATTTGAGATAGATTAGATGTGAGGAATATCAAATGGGAAAAAACAAGGGTGATTATTGAATTTTTTTGTTTGGGCATCTAGATGGAAGGTGGTTGCACTCACTAACATGGGAAAATACAGGAGGAACAAACTTTATAGAGTAAGTTAAAGAATTCTGTTTTGATACAAACTTGAAATGCCTTTTAGATATCCAATTATAGATGTTCATTAAGCAGTTGAATATGGGAGTTGGCATTCAATGACAGAGGCCAGAGTTGGAGGTAAACTTTAAAAGTTATCAACACATAAGTGGTATTTAGGAACATAAGTCTCAATAAAATCAAGTAAGGAAGTATAGAAGGGGAAAGAGTGATGGGGGCATGTGTGCCCATGCCCTATGCAAATGTGTAGGGAGGAGGAACTTAAGTCTTGATTTCCTTTCCTATAAAATGGGGAATAAGTAGAAAGAGTATGTCTTTTTTCTTTTTCTTTTTTTTACTGTACTGGGACTTGAACAAAGGGGAATTCTACCTTCAAACTACACCCCTAGCCCTATTATTTATTCTTTATTTTGAAACAGGATCTCACTAAGTTACGTAGGGCCTACGTAGCTAAGGCTGGCCACAAACCTGTGATCCTCCTGTCTCAGCCTCCCAAGTACTGGGATTACAAGCATGTGCCACCACGCCCAGCTTGACTATGTCTTTTTTAAAAGATTATTTTGAATTTATGATTTAGCATATTTGAAAGTGCCTTATAGTCTAGAAAGGATTTTTTTATAAAGTTTATCTTAGTTCTGAGTTTGGTTCTATGATGGAAGAGTAGATGAGGACAGAGAGCTAGGTGGACATCAATTAGGAATGATGATGGCTCTCAAAGGGACTTTGAAAATTAAAGGCTTTTTGAAATCATTAAAGTGAATTAATATGCTCATTTTAGACTATTGAGAAATTTCACTGCAAAGGTAGAGATGCCACTATCCAAATACAACTCAATAACATGATTCATCTCCTCCCAGTGTTTTTTAATATGTTTTTCTTTATTTTTTTAAAGAATACCCATGTTCACACTGTATAGAGGTGTATGAATTGCTGATATGTAATAGAGAGGTCCTTAATTCTGCATTGGGAAGTGCCTACTAAGCTGTCCTGATGTTTAGAAATTATTTGGTAGTTGGACTCTCATTCACTTGTGTGCCAAAGACATTGATGTGCTACCTTTTAAACACTTAGTGTAATAAAAAAAGTCTGCTTGTCTCAGAAATATCATATACTCAGGATTTTTTATTGAATTCAACATTTTTCATAATCATCATTTTTATTATCAATTATAAAGAATATAGAAAATTATGAACAACTTCAGGCAAGAACTAATTAACAGATATGCAGGATTAATTTGAATTCTGCTATTCTACTGTGTTTTATGTTTGTTCACTCATTTAATTCTTATGAAAGCCCTATGAGATTATTTTACAGATAAGAAAACTGAGGCTTAAAGAAATTATCTAAAGGTATAAGCTAGTGAACAGTGGAACTTGTATTCTAAAATAGAGTTCTCTGATTCCAGAGCCTTTGTATTTTTCCACTCTGCCAGAATCTTTTAAAAAAATGACTTAAAAAGATTATTCCAGACAAAGGCAGCAGAAAGGGCTGTGGGTATAGGAGAAAAACAATTTTAATAGAAGATTCATAGCTTGGTTCAAGTGACCAGTACTGGCCAGGCCTGAATGTAACTTCTTCTGCCATCTGTGCCATGGAGACATGATACACACGAGCATTTAGCAGGCTCAACTGAGGAGACATTAGCACAGCTAGGGTTACCAACCATCTTGATCTGCCAGGGACTCTCCTGAGAAACTTGTCAGTGTGGGCAAACTGGGGTAGCTGGTCACCTTAAGCATCATCAGAAGTACATGCCAGTGAGTGAAATGGGAACCAAAGCCTGTGAGTTCATAACCCTGTCTGAGGGTAAGGAAGCCATCTTTCACTCTGTGGGCTAGCCTGGGTAATGTAAGCACTGTCTTACATCTGTGAACATATGGAAAGGCAATGTCAACCTTCTTGCTGGCTTTTGTCTAGTGTCTTTAGTAAATGTAATGGAGGCTGACTGTCTCTGGAAGGGCAAAAGGTTAATATTTGGCTTGAAGGGTAATTCTACCTCTATATCTCTAATATCAAGCACAGCTGCAGAACAGTTTAGGACTTCAGTTTCAGTGTTTTTGTTGTTGCTTATTCTGTTTGCTTTTCTTTGTTTATTATTTTCTTTTTGGAAACCATTTATTGAACAAGTATTATATATCATGGATTGTGTGAATAATGTTTACCAATTTAATTATATCAAATCATCACTTCTTAACTGTGAGATAAATAGTATTATTCTCATTAAGTAAGTAAATAAATAAGTAAGTAAGTTAAGTAATGGCAGTTTTGCAGGTAAACTCATAACTAATAAGTGGCAGAGCTGCTATTCATGCCTTGATCCTCTGTCTTCCAGTGCAGTTCTCTTTACTTTCTACTAAAACCTGTCCAGCAGTCAAAATTAAAAAAAAAAAAAACACAACAATTCTTCAATCTTATCCAACTGCTATGGTTTGGATATGATTTGAGTGTCTTCCCCAAAAGTATATATACATGCTGGAAGCCTGTTCTCTAATGCGGTGATGTTAAAAGCTGGTGGGTAGAAACTTGAAGAAGTAAGGCCTGGTGGAATAATTAGATCATAGGGGGCACTACCTCAGAAGGCATTAATGGTGGTTTCCTAGGAATTACTTCTTAGGAGAGAGTGTTGTTACAAAGCAAGGCCACATCATATACTTGGATTCTTTTGCACAAGGATTTTTTTCTTTCTGCTTCTCTGGCATGTATTGATGCAGTCAGGGAAACCTCAACAAAGGCTAACAAATGGATCTTCCCGGTCTTGAACTTTCAGTCTCTAAAACTACAAGTTAAATAAATCTCTTTTCTAAGGTACACAATGTTGGGCATTCTGTTATAGCAACACAAAACTAAGCAACAACCCATTCCAGTGTAAGTTAATGTAATTTAATTTATATGTACCAAAGCTAATTTGTGCCTACAGCTTTATTAGACACAGATGAACCAAAGTGTCCAATTTATGTCTGAATCTTCGGCTCTTAATGTATATACTCACACATGGCACTCACTGAAGCCTTCCTGAAATGAATACAAGATTAATAAAATAAGGCTTTGTTTGTATATCACCTCTTGCAATGAAGAAAGACATATGCAAAACTACATATGGGGAATATCTCTGAAATGCTAGACTCACATAAACTTGGCTCAGCTTTAGAACCTGCTTTTTTCTTTTTAATTTGTTAATAGATCAATGAATGTTTTTGTGTGTCAATAAATAATTAATCTACATCATTTTCTAGAACTTTATCATTTTACATTGTAAATTTTTTTTATAACTTATGCAATAAGTTCCCCATGGTCATACATTAAAGTTTCCAATTATAAGCAGTGGGTATAACTGTAACTAAATCTCTGTACTAGTTCTTATTCATGTTTAATTAATAATTTTTAATGTTCAGAGCTAACTAATGATTAGAGAATTACTTTGTGGGAAAGTACTCACAGTCAGTAAAAGTGTTCAAGCAGAAGATGGAAATCATCTTTGGAATAGTCTGAGTACTGATAGTAGTGGAGCAGAGAGAATTGTGGGGAGAGATGAGCCTAAAGAAATGGATAGGGGCTTACAGTATATATAGAATTTGGACAAGAAACAAAGTAAAGCAAGTGTTCCAGTCAGAAGGAAAACAATTCAGTATAGTTTTATCTGATTGAGATGGAAATAGAGAGATATGAGTTTGCACAAGTAAGCTAATCTTCCACAGTATGCCAAGCATTGTTTCTCCTTACTTCCTTATAACATAACAATCTAAAGGAATTTTTATCTTCTGCTTATGTCTACCGAGTAGTAGACAGACTTGGAGTACTCAGCTATCCATTGGAGTAAATTCCTTGCCTTTTATAAGCATCAATTTCTTCATCTGTATGATAGAGTTTATAATTCCTTCATTATAGAGTAGTTGAGAAAATAAATTCACAGATCCTATCATACAGGAACCATTTAATACAGGTTAAATGTTCTGAAATGAATACTTTCGTTTTTCTGATACATGTGCTATTTACTACAGAAATAGATTAGGACAACAAATCTCATTCCAGGCCTCTCTTCAATATCATTCTGAGAGTGAGACATCTGATATACACTACTTGGATTAGTTCTCCCAGGTACTGGGCTTGGGTGTGGGTGCAAGTTGCAGAACCCTCATCTTCAACACATGCAGGGACTAAGGAAACATGGTCCCAACAACATACTCTCAATAGCTTATCATCAAAAGATAGTCTTAATATGAAGCTATTGACTATCCTCTGAGAAGGAACATCCACAGGTGGACCCAAAGAAGCAGGGAGAGAGCCTGACAGATAAAGAAGGGTACCCGTTCCTCATGTAAACCTCTTTTGTCTTGGCTTGAACTTTTGGGGCAGTATTGAGAAGAGGAATTATCCAATAGGCACTTGCTTCATTTTGAAAACGACAGGGGCCCAACCATAACTCTGTTGCCTACAGTCACTTTCTGCCATCCCCTATATCTTCTAACTTCATTCTTGTGCTCAGTCATCATGACCTGCAATGTACCCCAGGCAACAATCTCTACAAAATTTCTTACTGAACTTGCTATTCATTATTCCATGCCAGAGATAGCAGTTATTTGGCATAAGTTGAAAATCTACTGGACATGTAGCTTTGAGGTCAATCAGATAAAGTTCATTGTCAATACTGGATTTAAGACATTTTGTTAGGAAGTGGTTAAGTAGATTCTAGGTATCAACAAATCTCACCTCATTTAGATGGAAAGGACTCTTCCTGGGGAAGTATTTCCTATTTGGTCTGCATTCAGGACCACAGTTCAATGAAACTTCTGTATCAACATACTTCTTCCCTGGCTGTCAGAATGAATTACTAATAGTGGGTACTATCCATCTTGTTGCCACCTTATTTTTTTAACCAAGGTCAATTTGCTCTGAATTTACATTTTCCATGCAAATTGAAATAAAACCATAAAAGGAATTGTTAGCCAATAGTGCCTTATTTTTCAACATTATGAGATAGGGCAAAGGGAATATTTGAAAAATGCAAGATGATAGAAGAGATGTTTGTCTAAAAAAAATGATACTCACCAGGCGTGGTGGCGCATGCTTGTAATCCCAGCATTCGGGACGTTGAGACCGGAGGATCCAGGTTCGCGGCCAGCCTCAGCTACCTAGTGAGGCACTCCGCAACTTAGTGAGACTCGGTTTCAAAATAAAGAATAAAAAATAGGGCTGGGGGTATAGCTCGGAGGTAGAATGTCCCTGAGTTCAACTCCCAGTACCGCAAAAAAAAAAAAAAAAAAAAAAAATGATACTCATCTGCTCTAAGAAACACATCTACAAATCAATCTAGTTAATCAGTCAGTTGTTTTCTGATGATCAGTTGGTTGGATTAATGGTCTCTTGTGTTATTTGGAGGAATGTAGAAATTCTGTGTCTATGATTTATCAAAACATCAATTCAATTCAGGAGTTAAGTACCAGATGTTCTCTTTTTTATAAAAAGAAGTCACTATGAGTATAAAAGAAATTCAGATGAATTAATAGGAAATTTTTCATTTTCTGGACAAAGTAATAAAAGATGTCTTCCCTTTTCTATCTAGAATCTTAATTTTGGGAGGATCTTTGAGGTTGACATGTAAAGTTTATTCTCATGTTCTTTTAAAAATAGAATCAAAATAAGAGACTAAGTTGTTTTGTACTTATTTTTTAAAAATATGTGGGATTATTAAAAAAATATTGGTGCATTGTAATCCTACTATCTTTGTTAGGTACAAGCTGGTAAAGGCATACATGTACGCATTTCTCATTTAACCCCTCCGCAATTCCCAATTCCTGCCCCACTCCCTTGCCTTCCCTCCTTCTCAAGTTCAGTTTAGTGATTGTCTTTGATATGTTTGTGAAAGTACATCATGTGCATTAGGGTGTCCCCCCATCACCTTCCGTTAAGTCACCTTCTTTGCTCATCTAACGTTTCTCCTTCTTCGTCTAGAGTCCCTCTTATGTCCCACTTTCTCACTAGCTTCCGCATATTAAGGAGAGCATACGATTTTTTACTTTTCATGACTGACTAATCTCACTTAGCCTAATGTTTTCCAGTTCCATCCATTTCCTTGCAAATTGCATGATTTTGTTCTTCTTTATGGCTGAGTAAAATTCTATTGTGTACATATTCCATAGTTTTGTAATCTATTCATCTCTTGATGGACATCTTGGCTGGTTCCACAGTTTGGCAATTGTGAATTGTGAGGCTATAAACATAGATACATATGCATTGATAGTTTGGTTTCAATTCTTTTGGGTAGATACCCAGAAGTAGTATTGCTAGGTCATATGGTAGGTTCATTCCGATTCATCTGAGGATCCTCCATACTATTTTCCAAAGTGGTTGCACTAATCAGCAATCTCACCAATAATGTATTAGAGTTCCCACTTCTCCACTCCCTTACCAGCATTTGTTGTCCTTTGTGTTTTTGATGATTGCTATTCTAATTGAGGTTAGGTGAAATCTCAAGGTAGCTTTGATTTGCGTCTCTCTGGTTGCTAATGAAGTTGAATATTTCCTCATACATGTATTAGCCATTTGTATTTCTTCTATTGTGAAGTGTGTATTTAGATACTTTGCCCATTTTTTAAATTGGGTTGTTTTCTTAGCTGTGAGTTTCTTGAGTTCTCTGTATATTCTAGATACTAGTCCTCTATCAGAGGAGTAGCTGGCAAAAATTTTTTCCCACTCTGTGAGCTCTCTGTTGAGGTCCTTGATAGTTTCCTTTGCTGCACAGAAGCTCTTCAGTTTAATGCAATCCCATGTATTGATCTTCCTTTGAGTTGCTTGTGCCTTTGGGGTCTTGTTGAGAAAGTTTTTACCTGTGCCTATGTGTTGAAGTGTTGGGCCTATGCCCTCTTCAAGTAGCTGCAAGGTCTCTGGCCTGACTTCCAGGTCTTTGATCCACCTTGAGTTGACTCTTGTGCAGGGTGAGAAGTGGGGTTTATTTCCATTTTCCTGCATATGGTCAACCAGTTTTGCCAAGACCATTTGTTGAAGAGGCTAAGACCTGTTTTTTAATACTTTTATTGGTACATTATAGTCTCACATCATAATGTCATTCATAGTGATCATGTTTTTAGGTGACCATATTTTTCACTGTAGTGAAGACTTTGGCCTTTGAAAGCATTGGCTCTTCCTGTATGGGGTGTGTGTTCAGGAGAAATGTCTCTTACCTTGAAATTTCTTAGCAGTATTGGGAAGAGGAATTATTCAACTGGTACTTGCTTCATTTTGAAAATGACATGACATACTAATTGGTCTTTTGCCCTCTGAGAAAGCAAACTTTTAGCAAATAACTGAACTAAAATGGGGAGAGCATGCAAAGATCTGTGGAAAGTATGTTCCAAGGGAAGGGAACAGAAAATATTAAGGCCTTAAGCTGAAAAATTTGAGACATTTGAAAATAGCAAGAAGGCTATTATGATGAACTGAATGAGGCAGAACAGAAGGTGAAATCAGAGAGATAAGTCAGGACAAAAGGTGAAAGAGAGAGAGAGAGAGAGAGAGAGAGAGAGAGAGAGAGAGAGAGAGAGAGAGAAGAAGAAGAAGAAGAAGAAGAAGAAGAAGAAGAAGAAGAAGAAGAA
This sequence comes from Graphiurus murinus, assembly GCA_004027655.1. Taxonomy (NCBI): domain Eukaryota; kingdom Metazoa; phylum Chordata; class Mammalia; order Rodentia; family Gliridae; genus Graphiurus; species Graphiurus murinus. The sequence continues at coordinate 34,485 of PVLC010002542.1, forward strand.
GAACCTTGTAAGGCATAACTAAGGAGTTTGGTTTTACTCCCTGATTCTGGGAAAAAAGACCTGAGAAAGTCATTCTCATGAAAGCATTTTTGTACAAATAGTGAAAGGAAACAGGATAATGGAGTTCTTAGATGAATTAGAGTTAATCCTTATTTTCATTTGTTTTGATAGAATTTAGTTTTTCAACAGTGGAGAGTGAGTAGTAAAGGAAAGGACTATGAACAGCCTGTGGAGTTATACTGGTGAAAGGCTCCCAAATACCTGCTTTTTAAATGATGGTACAAGTCAGGTACCTGAGATTTATGCCAGGCAACTTGGAGCTTGGTCTGGTTCTCTTTTACCCTTTTTTCCCCACAGAGAATTCATAAACGAACTCATCTCAGCCAGACTTAGACTGTTCACAAGATGAAAACTGCAGTAGTTAGAAATTTAAGTAGAAAACAGGTCATTTCTATTTGAGAAACTCAAGTCTGAGTTAGATATCTCGTCAATCAAGGAAGGGGAGACTGCCAGTTCCAACATTCAGGTCCTGGCATCTATTTAGGAAATATAAATAAATAAATGAAAAAAAAATCAAGAGTTCATTAAGATATGTCTTTTAAAAACACTTTGAATCTAGAAAAAGCATTGAGGTAAAACACCTGAGTTTCAGTCCCAGCTTTGCCACATCCTCTTGTGCTTTCTCATTTGTCACACAGAGATAATGGTATTGTTATGGGTTATATATACAGTGTCACACAGAAAAACACATGTGTTGGCAATACAGAAATGTGGAGATGAAATAATTAAATCAAGGCTCTTACCTTATCAGAGAATTAATCCTTTGATTGACATACTGCGTGATGACTATGGACAGGTAGGATATGGCTGGAGGAGGTAGGATAATGGGGGCATAGCCTCAGGGTCTGTATCTGTTTCTGGTCCCTTCTTTACTCTCTCTGCTTCCTGCCTGTCATGAGCCTGCAACTGTCCTCTACTGTGCTGTGTCACCATGTTTCTGCTTTGGAGCTGACCATGTACTAAACATCCGTAACCATAAGTCAAATAAACCTTTCCTCCTCTAAGTTGTTCTTGTCAGGCATTTTGGTCACAGTATGAAAAAGCTACTAAAATAGGTATGCATTTCTGTATCTCTTTCGTTGGGAGAGTGTTGTACGTATCAATCAAGGACCCAAGAAAGTAAAAAAAGAGAACTGACTAAAAAAGAGAAGAGATGGATTGGCTAAAATCAAAAGTTCCTTCCTCACTAATCTTATTTCCCGGTCTGGAAGGAATTACAAATTCAATTTGAAGAGGAGACTGAAGATACTCAAAGAATAGACACCAATGTAAAAGCTAACAAAATTACATACAGGATCACATACACCAGAGTGGGCTATGTGGCATGAATGATACAGATATCAGTGTCTTCAACAATTTCTAAGGCATTGTGTATCCCAAAAAAGAGGCCATGTGAGATTTCAATTGCAAGTAAAAAAAAAAAAAAAAACTCCTGGATGTTGATGTTTTGTTTTATTTTTTATTTTTTTGACCTGAAGAACTAGAAAGTTAGAATTTATGAGTTTGGTTTCCATTCAACTGCATACCTTAATAACCTTAGGGATGTATGTTATTTTCTATCATTGCTAGATTCCAGCCACTGTCACACATATTATCTCATTTAATTTTCACAAGAATCCTATATGGTACATGTATATTATTCCATATTACAGAAAAATAAACTAAGCCTAAGAGAAAATAACTTCTTAAAGTTAGCAGTTGGTCAGTAAATACTACATTTGTGAGCTGAGCTCAGATATGAAACTCCAAAGTTCAACTTTATGGGAGGAAAATAAGTGAAGAAAGTGAGAGTAGTGCATCAAATTGTTTTCTATCTTTCGTGCCACCAAGAGAAAGTTTAAATCTCAATGAAGAAGTTCTTCAGGCCTGTCAATACAGGTAGGCCAGTTAAAACCTTTATTGGTTTAGGGCCTTTAATCTTGCTGTTCCTACCTAGACAACTCTGGCCCTGCAAACAAAGCTTCTTCTTATTCAGGTCTCAGCTTAAATGTTACTTCCTCAATAAACTCTTCCCTTACCACCCAATTTAAAGTAGCTACTTAATTACTCTGTTTTAATATATTACCCTCTTATATTCTTTGTATAGTAGTTTTTACAGTGGTTTTTTGTTTGTTTGTTTATTCTGTATCTTTGGTACAGGAGATTGAAACCAGGGACATTCTACCTCCAAGCTATATCCCAGCCCTGTTTTATTTTGAATTTGGAAATAGGGTCTTCCTAAATTTCTAAGACTGTCCTTGAACCTGTGATCCTTTTGTCTCAGCCTCCTAAGTACTGGGATCACAGTGATATTTTCTTGAGTATATATGTTTGTTTTTTTATTTGTTGCTTGATTTCCTTTACTTGATTATAACCTTCATGAAAGCACGTCTTTGTTTTAATCAATCTGTATACTTAAAACCTGAAATAGAGCCAAGCATGGTGGCTCATGCTTGTAATCCTGGTACTTGGGAGGCTGAGACAGGGGGATTGCAGGTGCAGGGCCAGCCTCAGCAACTTAGTGAAACCCTCTGCAACTTAGGGAGACCCTGTTTCAAAATAAAAGAATAAAATTGGTCTGGAAGTGTAACTTGGAGGTAGAATATCCCTGAATTCAACCCCCAGTGCCACAAACAAACAAACAAGCAAACAAACAAACCCTGAAATAGGAGTGCATGTCATATGGTAGAAACTCAATAAATAATTCTTGAATTAGCATATGAACAAAGTCTTTTATATAATAGCTGGAGAATGTGCAGCCTTGGCTGGAGACTACTTGTCCAAGGTCAATGCAGAGTAGTATATTGGGAAGGACATTAGTCTAGTTTCTAGTCCCAAATCTACCTCTAATTTTTTTCTGTGAGTAAATCAGTTAGTTTCAGCTATAATTTTTTGAATTCTATATGGAGTCCATTATGCTGCATTTGCATACGTTTATTTAATCTTCTCAAAAACTTTGTGGGTAGGTAGTTAGCATAATAATGCTAGCCTCCATAATAATTCCAGTAGCTTTATCCAATAAAGGCTTATTTTTCACAAACATTAGAGTGATGAGAGAGAAGAAGAGAGAGAGCAGGCGAGAGCGAAAGCAGGAGAGAGAGAGAGAGAGAAAGGGATACTCTAATGGATGGCTTTCCTTCAAGTGACAAGTCTTGGATCTAGGACCTCTTAGTTTTAGGAAGCTGTCCTCCTCAACACATAGCCTTCAAGGTCACTGTAGAAGGGGAGCACAGTTGGTTGCATATGGTATTTTATGTCTGTAAGTGGCAAATGTAATTTCCATACTCATCCTTTCAGAAGCCAGGACCTGGTTACTTGGAACAATCTAATTGTAAGATGTATTGGACAATATAGTTTCCTACAGAAAGAAAATCTAACTTGTGTCTGTTAGAATATTATCACTATTCTATAAATAAGAAAACTTATCTTTGATGACTAGCTGAGATTCCACAGTAAGCGAGGAAGTGGGGATACAGAACCAAGGAATCATGCCAATAATATCAGATAATTGATTTTCAAGGTTGTTTTTTCTAGGGAACTCTTTGTATATATAATAAGAACATAATGGAGACTCTCAGTATATAAAATAGATCAACAGGAGTGAAGCATAGTGAACCCTAAGAAGAATCCCTTAAGACCCCATAAGACCTAGTGTGCAAACTTCAACACCAAATAATCTTGATGGACTCTCTCCTGCGTGTTTTAGCTCTTATACCTGGTAGATTTCCTGGTGCTCCTGATATGAGGCAGAAGGTTTAAATCACGAATACATTCAAAACTAGGTGCTTGTCAGTTAAGCTGTGAAACTTTAGCTGAATTCCTGGTGATGTATGTGCTGAGTCTTAAATCCTTTCCCCACCACTCACCATCCATGCGAAAAGTTATCTAATTGTATAGGACACACTCTGAAGACTTTCCCAGTAGAATAGTAGATAAAGTAACCAAGAACTTTTTAATTTTGTAAAGTGCACTCTTCCTTATAATTTACTTAATATAGAAATTTAATGTTCTGCAGTTTACTGAACAAATAACATTGAAAGTATTTTAGAGTTAGCTTGGGAGCTCGCCTTTGGTTGCCAGTCTGACTTTATTATTTGATTATCCAGATAAAGGCCAGCAGTGACAATGCACTCTGCCTTAAGTGGTTCAGAGGGGTTATCTCTTGCCCATTACCAATTCTAAATATAAGATTTAACTTCAAGGAGAAAATCACACAAGAGCAATTTGCTGAATTTGCTCCTTAGTCCTTTGAATAAGATGCTTGGCTCTTTGGACTTGGATTGTCATGATTAGACTTTTCCTGAAGCTTCCTAACCTTGGGGGCTGGAAAATTCTGTGGCACTCTACTCATTCAAATAATACATACTGAGTACAAAACATGTGCCAGAGATATTCAGACTAGCACAGAGCCTTTAACTTCTACCCTTGGGTCCCATGGCTTACACCCAGTAAAGGCTCCCTCCTCTGGCCTCAAGTCACTTCTCTAGGCACTCCCTCCTGAGCACCCTCACCTGAGCAGATTTTTATTGCCAGAGCAATTTCTTCCTTTTGGATTTGTGCCTTGACATTTTAGTTAGTTCTTTACTGTTTGATGCTACTTTGCTTTGGTCTTAGATAATTGTTCATTAACCCAGGCAAATAACTATGGACCAGATTCACTACTCTTTTGCTTGGGCAGGCTTTGTAGGCCCTAGCCTGAGCCATGGTTCTGAGTCCCCATTTTCTTTGGAAAGGATGTGGGAAAAAGATGTAGAGATGAATAAAATAGTATCTACTGTTAAAATTCCAGAAATACAAGGAATGAAAAAACTTAAGAGCTAGAATACAGGGACTTAGAGACTGGATACGTTTTCAAAATTAAAGAAAATAGATATGTCTAAGAAGATTCTAAGGTCATTCCAGGTGATATGAAGGGGTTGGCGTTGCACTTGATCTTAAATATTTTTTAATATACAAAGATGGGGTGAAAACTATATTTCAGGGAAAAGGAACAGTTTGAGCAAAGGTTTAGAAATTATGTATTCCATATTCCTTAATGAACATCTATTTCTTGTTTTAGGCACCTTTGGCTTCCTTTTAAAATGCAAGAACAGTTTGTTTGTTTTATGTTTTCCTTAGACTTTTAAAGACAATAAGATAGATGCCTTAGTTTGCCATTGCAGAAATTTTCTCACTCTTTTACTTGAGTAGCTAAATTCAATAATTCGGGCAATTTAACTGATTCAGATTGAGCACCACACTGATAATTAACTTGTTCCCCATCACCCACAGGAGCCCGATGGATCATTAATGACAAGATTAAAGAGAGAGTGATCGTGGTGCATTATTGGTGCTCAATAAATGTTAAATAATTGTTGAAATAGGACCCAGTGGAGATTGGCACTTTCCAATGTAACCAAGGCCCACAAAGTATTTCTTCATCCATAATCAGTTTTTGAAATTCAGGCAAGGCACAGACTACACATCACTTCTCATCACTGAAAATTCACATGCATTGTAGGAAAAAGTCTAATGACTAATTCAGTCCTGCTAGGTAATAGAAGCCGATGCTGTGGAGAAAGTGTTAAACACCACAGACACTGCAGTAGGGGATTCACTTTCTTGTTGGAAGAGGTGCAGTCCACCTATGTTAGCAGGTGCAGGAAATAAGAATCCGATGACTAGTGGACTACTGGGCGCACAAGTGTTTTTCCCAGAGCATTCTGAGTGCTGCCCCAAAGTACTACAGGAGCCAGATTTCCATCTGTTAATTGAAAATCCTGACTGCCAATATGAGGGCTAACTTTGCCAAGCATGGATTGTGTGGTGTTAATGGCTTTGGGTAAAGCCTTGTGCTGCTTGCTGGCAGGGATAATCCTGTTTGATTCTGAAGAGCCCAAAATTTATATTTTAAAACATATTTTATTTGACAGCCAGAATCTAATGACTCTGACTTCATCTGTCTGTCTGCAGATCTCTGCTTCAGAATACCAAACCTACAGCAAAATAGCTTCTCACAGTTTATAAATCACTTTCCCTATCAACTATCTCATTTGATCTGTTTGACAACTAAGGGAAAAAGGGAACCTAATATGTGTAAGTGCTTGATATGCCATCTTATTTCATCTCTGAAGTCTAGCAAGATAGGATTTTTAAATTCCCATTTTGCAGATGAGGATACAAGGCCCCGAGAAGCAAAGAACTCATTCAACTTGTGCTTCAGCTCTATAGGAAAAGTTAGTGAGCACCAGGCATGATGGGGCATGCCTGTAATCCCAGCTACTTGGGAGTCTGAGACAGGAGGATCACGAGTTCAAAACTAGCCTGGGTAACTTAGCGAAAACCTGTTCAAAAAAAATTTTTTTTTAAAGGGCTGGGATATAGCTCAGTGGTAGAGGATTATTTGCTTGGCATGTACAAGGAACTGAGTTTAATCCCCAGTAATGACAGCAGCAAAACAGCTAGTGGGACATATACTAATACTCAAATCTAGGATACTTATTTTCTACTGCCTTTGCACTTGGATTCAGACTAGAGTGTATACCATTGGTTCTCATGGTTCTTAGGTCTGCAGACTCAGATTGGAACTAAACCATTGGGTGTCCTGGGTCTCTAGCTTGCTCACTGCATATTCTGATACTTTTCAGCCTCCATAAATATGTGAACTAGTTCCTTAAAAAATAAATGTGTGTATGTATATATGTGTGTGAATATATATTAAATATATTTTATATATATTAAATATAAGGAAATATAAAATCTCCTTATAGGAGGTATAAATTATATCTCATATATACATATATGTAAATTATATCTCATATATATATATCCAATGTATATCTACTTATATAATTTCCTATTTTTTCTGTTTCTCTGCAGCTGTCAGACTAATGCATGCATCTAGAGAAAAAGAACACACAAAGGTGGTAGAAGAGTAGTGAGTAATGGCAAGAGAGGTATGAAATGAGATTTGAAAGGTTAAGAAAATCTCGAAATAGACCCTTTTAGCCTAAGGCAAAAAGTTTACATATAGTTTTTCTACTAGTGATTAAGTAGAAGAATAACACAATTTAACTTATTTTTTAAGTTACCTTTATGGTATGTGGAGAATGGATTACACACAGAAAAGACTGAAAGATAAGTTATGAAACAATCACAGTGGTCCAAAGAGGAATGGTGGTAGCTTGGACAAGAGTGGTAATAATAGAAAAGCTAGGAAAACTAAGAGATTTGGGCTATGTTTTGTGATTGTGTCAACACAACTTGCTTAGGTGGGGTTTAAAAGGAAGAAATCAAAGACGACTCTTAAGCTTTTGGCCTAAGCAACTAAGTGAAGAGAATGTTAATTTACTGAAATAGAGAAGGCTGATGAAGCAATTTCAAGAGTGAAATGCCAAATATTCTCTTTTAAGTTTGAGATGTCTATTAGGCAGTAAAGTATGTATGTCAAGCCCGCAGTTGCATATATGTGTCTGAGAATCATGTGGCTACACATATTTAGAGAGAGAATGGCTTGTGAAATGTAACATATAAAAAATGGTGGAGCTGGTTTGATGAAAGCTTAGGGTTTTTCTTAGCCTCTAACTGGAATGGCTATCAGTTGGACATGAAACCAGGCTCAGCAGTCTGCCTGTGATAGGAATTTTCTTTTGTCATACTTCACTATCATTCACCGAACCCTCTTTGTCCCTACACATATGGCTGGAAATGGCTTTTTTTGACACTTTTCTCTGATGGCCTTGCTATATTGCCAAGGAGTTGGGGATGAGGGGCAATGAGCCTAATTCCCAAGGAAAGTCACTTGTGGCCATGATGGCCCCACTTAATATAATATCAAAGAACATGGGCTTCAGATTCAGCCCATGGGTTTAATTCCTGGTCATGTTATCATCATAAAAATTTAGCTCAAAATTTTATGCATGTGTTTCCTCATTTATAACTGGGAATGTTAGCATTTAGATTAACTAGGAAGTCTATGTAATTCTTCTTATTTGTCATTCGGTAAACATTGTTAGAAATTATCTTAATAATAATGATGATAGTCATAACATATTTTTATCTACCTTTCATGCTAGATCTTTGAGTTGTGATTTCTAGAAGTACCACCAGCCAAAGACAATGGATGTTTTCAAGTATATAAACTGTCAATTCATCCTCTAAATTTTTAGTTCCAGTAGAGAGATAAGTAGCAGGTAGTTTGTCATAGTAGAAAGAGGAGTAGGCTTGGAATGAGAAGAAACTGAACTTAGGTTCAGATTTTTACTTCTATTCTCCTTTACTTTGTGCCTCAATTTCCCTATCTGTGTAAATGAGTAATAGTGCTTGCTTCCATGCTTAATGAAGAGACTTGGAACAGAGATAATGTTTATGAATGTATTCTTAAAAACTCAGCCTGTACAAAATTTTAGAGGTGGTAATATGTATAAGTATTACTCATGGACAAACAGAGCCAACAGATGATAGTGAATAGACAGGATTAAACCTAGACCTCTTACCTGTTTCACTGTGTCCTGATGCCTGGCCCATTGTTGGCTACTGCACCTACCTTCACGCAGTCTGGGAATCCTGTGGTTATCTAGTCATGACCAAAGTTCTCTGGGCAAGATTTTATAATAGATTTTTATAAGCAAAATCCAACATATTAAAATAATGGTATTTCCTCAACTGGGCTGTGTTGACCATGGCCAAACTAAAGTAAGAGGTTTGTCCTGAATCCCATCTCTATTCTTGCCCATAGTTTTCCTAGCCTTCAATACTTCACTCTTTAATTTTAAGTTTTTATAAGTACTTTAGATGTTCTGAATTAGATTAATCACAATCCTTATTTCATATATATTTCCATTAATTGATCTAATGTCACTCTTTTATTTTAGTATTCATTTATTATTTTTAATAATATAATGACTACTTAATGACCTACCATTCAATACAAGGAAAAGAACATTGACAATAACTTAAATTGTCCTTTTTCTTCTCATTCCTGTGCTTTTGAGGATAATTACTGTCTTCAGTTTTATATTTTAAAAATAATTTCATCAAGTACTTATGTAAAATTAAATAGTACCTTGTTTCATTTTCATTGTTTTGGAGCCTTGTAGCATAGATATAATGTAGTAGGTGCTCTTCTAGCACTTGCTTTTTACATTAGGTAATATGTTACATTACTAAGATCCATTGATATCATTGAGTTTTACTATAGTTCATTTGTTTTCATTATTCCATATTATTCCATAGTAAGAATATGCTATACTAGTGTTTTGTTTAAAATTCTTGGCACTAATGTGCATAAGTGAAATGAGGTGATATTTTTCCTTTCTCTTAACTCTCTTTTCTTGGCTTTGGCATCAAAATTACCAGACTTTATGGAATAATGAATCAGAGAGTATTCTATGTTTTCCTTTTTTTTTTTTGAGGAATTTGTTCCTTGAAAATTGGTTGGAATGTACTCATTAAAATAAACTGGCCAGGTGTTTTGTTTGATGAAAGTTTTTTAAAATTTCTTCTCCATTGTCTTTACTAGTTACTAATTTATTCAGGATTCCTACTTCTTCTAAATTACATTTTGATAAATTATATTTCTCAAGGAATTTCTTCATTTTGTCAGACAACATTGTCACTTAAAAAATGTTACAATTTCATACTTAAGAACCCTCATGTGAAAGAATTGCCATAGGTTGAATAAATGGACATTTTCAGAAGTGACCAAGGGTAAAGAAGGGAGAGAAGCCACTAACCAATTAACTTATTTTCTTCCTTTCCTCTCTCTCTATTTTCCTCTTCCCTTTCATTACCTATTATATGCCATTCGCTTTACATAAGTTCTCTCATTTAATTTGTATGAGACTCCTAGGTATTTTCCTGTTCATAGTCAAAAAACTGAGATTTGTGGAGATTATGTAGCTAGGAAGTAGTCAATTTGAAGGCAGGTTTGATTGATCCCAAAGCTTGGGCTCTTTCATTAATCTACTTTATCTCTCAGTCTGAGTAATTACCTAATTTTCCTATCTGCAGTAGTTCTCACACTCTAAGGCACATAGGAATTGCTTTGGATGCTTAGTAACAACAACAACAATCTGAGACCCACTAGAAAATTTGTAGTACTTACTGAGTCTGCAGTAGGGCTTAGGAATCTGCATTTTCAAAAGGTGCCCCAGATATTTTTGAGGCAGTGGGCCCCATGGCTATACTTTCAGAAGCCCTGAACTCGACTGTGAGTGCTTCGAGTATGAGAAGGGTATCTTACTTATTTGTAGGCATGGACGAACTCAACAAGTTGCTGAAGGGATAAGTGAACATTGAAATAAATGAATAAATTTAGATATATTTAGATATTAAAGACTTATTCCCTCTGATACAAAATAACTTCCTTGATCTGGTTACTAGTCTCTGGTATTGATGCTTTTGCCTTTGTGTGGTCTCCATGTGATCTCTATTTTGCTCCACAGGGTAAATAGACATTTCCCCCTTCCTGTACATTGGATTTAGCTCTAGGAAGGAGAAAGATTTTCCATCACTTAAAATGGCATCCACCATTCTGTTTGTATGTTTCACAATGAGAGTTGTGAAAAGGTTGCTGGGCAGAGAAGCACAGAAATCGAGAGATGGCCAAGGAGTGCTACTTGGTTTGTTCTTGTAACCTTAAGAGATAATGCCTTGGGGAATAAGCATGCCAATTTTTATCTAGAACATGTCAGTTGCAGTCATTGATATTGACTACAAGCTCAATATCCCCACTGCTTCTCAGTCCCTGAACCAATACTGATTAAGCCAATGATCAGTCATCTAACTTAACCTACTGACTCATAGGTGGGCTCTTAAATTTGTCTTATTGCCATAAATCTGGTATCTAGTGTGCCTCAATTTCTTCATTAATTTCCATGCCTAAATCCCAATTCTTCTTGAGTTGAGAAGCCAGTCTATTTGGGCCTGAGAGGCAGCTGAGGAGTCCTGTACCCAAGCACCTTTTTATATTGTGTATGTTGGTCCACAGTGAAAGGGAGAAAGGACTTCATTTGCTTCATTTCTCAACTTTGCTAATTTCTATTTTATTTTTTTTATTTTTATTTTTA
>PVLC010002542.1:45671-66390 GCA_004027655.1 Graphiurus murinus
CTGGGGGTTGAACTCCGGGGCATTCTACCTCCGAGCTATACCCCCAGCCCTATTTTTTATTCCTTATTTTGAAACCGGGTCTCACTAAGTTGCGGAGTGCCTCACTTAGGTAGCTGAGGCTGGCCGCGAACCCGGATCCTCCGGTCTCAGCCTCCCGAATGCTGGGATTACAAGCATGCGCCACCACGCCCGGCTTTGCTAATTTCTATTTTAAAACACTATTTTATATTTGTAATAACATTTAGCAGTATTTCATATCCTGAAAGGGGAAGGCAAAATATCTTTGAATTTTCATTTTCTTAACTTTTCAGAGAGGATCATAATATTGACCTGCCTTGCAGAGCATTAGGATTAACTAATTAACACTGAATAGTTCATTGGAATTGTTAAATACTATAGAAATGCTAAATAGCATTGTTAGACTTGGAATCTAAAAGACAAATGAAATTCTAAACTTCATTTAAATGCTTTTATATCATGGAATATTTTTCTCTTAAAAGAATTTTAAAGGCGGTTACATAGTTGTATTCCTAGTTCAAAATAGAAAATGTCACAATGAGTATAAAACATAGATGTCTAATTTCCCCACCTTTCCTTTCATTCCCTGTTTCTCTAGTTTCTCTAGAGTGCCACACATTCATTCAACAAGCAATTTTTGGTTACCTCCTTGTTGACAAGCACTAAGCAAAGCACTGCAGTAATCATGGTCCTTGACCTGTGGGAAAGAGAGATACAGTCATTCTCAAGTAAATATACCATGAGACAGATTCAGTGATATTATAGAGAGCTGAGTGTGATGGGAGAGAATTATAACATTCCAACTGCCAGTGTATTTTTGTGGTGGACAGGAAGCTCAGGAAGATTTCACATAGCTGGCATTAATAGGGTAATATTTGAAAGATTAATATAATTCTGATAGACAAAGGAGATTGCATGAATAACGTTTTTATATACATTTTTTAGTTGGGAAAACTATAAATCGGAGAGCTTGTAGAGCTGGTCCAGAGTCATACAGTCAGTTAATTCCTGGGTTAGATTTAGAATCCAAGTTTCTTCATTGATGTTCTTAGTGTTCTTTGCATTGAACCAACAGTGTTGCTTCCTTAATAGTAAAATAATTTTTACTGAATGTCTGTTTATCATAGTGTATGTATGTTTATGATGGGAAATTGAGAACTCTACACTAAAATGGCCCAAGGGGAGAAAGCACAGCTAACATAAGCTAAGCTAAGATCCTTGGAAAATTGAGGTGGGATAATAGTCTAGGTCAATGACCACCTACTTTCCATGAAATGGAAAGTACTGGAGAACAGTTGAGAGTAAAAATAGATAGGCAAGCACACGGATTTAGAAGGGATTTGAATGTTACAATAATGTCACTTTTTTCATGTTGAATGTGAGCAGGCAATAAAATGGCCAAATAGAATGGTTGGTGGACAGCTGAAGCACAACTCTGATTGCTAATTAAAGGACAGCATGATTTGGGAGTTGTCAACATTCAAAGTGGTATCAAAGTCGTGAAAATAAGTGAGGTCTCTGATGGAAAGGCAGGACAAAAGAAAAAAAAAAACCCTTAAGATCTGATAACAAAACAGCTTATGACAAGTTAGCTCATTGCAATTCTTGGTTTATACACATTGAAACTAAAGCACAAAAGAAGAGATTTGTGTATAATTACCCAGTAAGTTAGTAGCAGAATTGGAACTAGCTCCCATGATTCTTTAATCCCAGAGTCCCCTTCTCTTCCACCAATACTTATTTTAACAAGTTTCAGTGTTCTGCAATAGAGGACTATAGCTGCTCAAGTGAAATTGAAACTTGAAATGGAAACCAAAATCATGAACAGGAAGAGCATATTGCCTTTCGTATTTTTAATCATTTTCTGCCAAGTAATTCTAAGTTCATCTTGGAAGGTATGGCCTCTGGGGATCGGGGGACTGCAGGGTCCCAGGTGATTACACATGGGCTCATTTCTTTCTCTGGTTCCTTTCCCCTTAGGTTTGTTGTTAATTTCCTTTCTTGGGGGACAGTTTGCTGAGAGACATTTGGGCTTATTGCTATCGAATATGTGGTTCCTTTTTCAAAACAGAAATGTCTCCTTTTCCTTAGCTGCTGGGGAACTCTACCCTTAACACACCTTCTACTTCCTCTGTCAATACATTGTCTTGACATTCTCCCTCAAGTCACTCTCAATTAAGATTAAGAGCAATTGATTCCACTTACCACTATTTCTTAAATGGCCATTACTGTGGCTTAAATGGTGGAGTACCCTCCAAAATTCATGTTGAAACTGAATCCCCAGTGCAACAGTATTAAGAAGTTTTTTCTTTTTGGGTAAGTCATGAGGGCTTTGATCTTATATCTTAGATTAGCACCTTTATACAAAGACTTGAAGTTGAAAGGGGCATCTTCTTCCCTCTGTTCCTTCCATCTCTGAGGACATAAGTACTCTTCCCCTTTGGGGAATGCCCCAACAAGATCCCATCTTGAAAGTAGAGAATAACACTCGCCAGTCACCAGTCCTGCTGATGTCTTCATCATGGATTCCTCAGCTTCTAGAACTGTGAGAAATGCATTTTTATTTGTTAATAATTTACCCAGACACTGATTTTTTTCATAACAGCACAAAAGACTAAGCCTTCTTTGAACCAGGATTAAATGGAATTTAAATTAATTATTTTAGTAGCCTAGTTTGATCAGTATATTATACCGACTTTACAAATAAGGGACTTGATATTCTGATAAGATAAGACATTATGTGAGATGATAATGGTAGGCATAATGAGGGGCTCCCAAATATATCTATGTTCTATTCCCCAAAACCTGGGGTATGGTTCTTTATATGGCCAATGAGATATTGCTGAATTATGTTAAGAATATTGAGATAAGATTATGCTGGACCACACAAGTGGGCCCAGTATACTCAAAGGGGTCCTTGTAAGGAAACGGGAAAATTGAAGTCTCTCAAGGGTGTGATAATGGAAGACTAAGATCAATCCTTTATGCCTGATTTTCTAGGGCTCACTTTATTTTAGGGAAACAAATTCAGCACTTTCTAATGTCCTCTAAATATTTAGAGTTGGGAAGCCTTCCAGGCAACCTTGATGTCAGGAGGAAAGAAATGGCCGCTTTCTCTTTCTCTTTCACCCTCTAATAAAGCAAGAAAAAGTGACTCAGGTTTCTCACAATATGAGTTGTAGTCAGGCTGCTGGAGAGAGTGCCAAGCTCTGTTGGAGAATGACTCAGAGTGCCAGTAGAGTGCTGGCTGCTGGGCTGAACCCAGTGCAGTGGGCACAGGCTCATAGCCAAGGGGCAAGATGAGCTTTCTGTTGTTAAAGCAACTCTGCAGTTAGTTTCACATTTTCCTTCTGTCCTGGTGGAGAGGTTAAAAGGGCATTTCTGATGATTAATTCTATTAGAGAGAAATTACTTTGGGGGCTCATTTAGATTGATTGGCTTTGCTGCAGGATTTTGCTTTTAATTAACAATAGCTTATGATGTTTGTAACATACAGAAGTTCAAGAAAGGGAGCACAGAAATATGAAAAAAAAAGTCACTCATTCATACATTCATTTATCTAGCTAGCATTCACTGGCCTCCATCCGAGTCTGTGACAGCCACTGTTAGTTACTGGCAATATAGATGTAATTAATTTCATTTTTGACTAATACTTCTTTTATGGGCAAAGTCTGACAAAGAAAAAGCAACCTAAATGAATGAAAAATGCTAGAATTCATTATTAACTAGGTGCTAAGAGGGCACAAAGAAGGAACTAATTAGTTCTATCTGAGGAATCAGAGAAGGCTTCATCAATGGATGTCATTTTAACTGGATCAAGAAATAGTAGGAGCTTGCCAGACCTTACAGACCATTCTAAGTGAAGGAGAGAGCAGAAGAAAAGACATGAAGGAAAACTATAGGTAATCTAGGACATAGTTAATATGTCAGAAAGTTGTAGAGTATAAGAATTAAGAGTGAGATGGAATGAGATGGAAGTCAATTGGAAAGACCCTTGAAAATCCTCATAATGATGGGTAGTCTATAATAATTGTATGCATGAGACAAAATGTTTGTCTGCTCTTGGGATTTTAAGCACTTATGAAATAAGTTAACTTGATAGAGATGTACAACAAATAGTTTTATAACATAACCCCAGTAAAATTCATTTTTAAAGTTTTGCTATGAGAAACTTGAAAGATGTAGCATCTGGAAGAAATAGAGTTTAATTCATACCCTTGTTTTACTATTTATTAGGTGTTCATATTTGGATATATTGACTATCCTCTCCAAGCCTCAGCTTTCCCATTTGTAACATGAACTACATATACTGATATTATTAATCATGAGAATTAAATGAGATCATGCATATAAAGTGTTTAGCATGGTCCATGCCTATTTCTTTTTTCTTTTTTTTTTTTTTTTTGTGTTACTGGGGATTGAACTCAGGGGCATTCTACCTCCGAGCTACACCCCCAGCCCTATTTTTTTTATTCTTTATTTTGAAACCGAGTCTCACTAAGTTGTGGAGTGCCTCACTAGGTAGCTGAGGCTGGCCGCGAACCCGGGTCCTCTGGTCTCAGCCTCCCGAATGCTGGGATTACAAGCGTGCGCCACCATGCCTGGCTGGTCCATGCCTATTTCATAAATTAAAATTGTTATGATTGGGGAAATCTAACTTTTCCTTTTCCCCTTAATCAAGTCCAACAGGTGTGGTGCTGAAGGCAATTGGGATTAAACTCTCCCTTTTTTTTTTTTTGCTTTCTTTCTTCTCTCTGGATATTGATTCAATTCGTAATGGAAAAAGCAAGAAGAAGCACATGTCACAAAGAAAAAAATATTTCCTATAAAGGCTCTCTAAAATAATGCATCTCCAAATGGCTCAGAAACATAAGTCCATATATAAGATCTGGCCAATAATAGCAAAGTAGCTGTGCAGTCTAGAGACTAAGAACATCAACCTTAGAGGCAGACTACCTGCCTTTTACTTTGACTTCACCACTCTCTAACTCTTCCCTTGTAAAAATTTCCTAAATTCTATGTCAGTTTGCTATCCTTAGGGAGCAATTGAGTCAGTTTATTTATATGGTGTTAAATTAGTGCTTGGCATACAGCAAACCCCATGTGTTTGCTGCAGTCATTACCATCATCATCATTATTGCCATCATCATCATCATTGCATTGAAATATCCCATATGTTGTATTACTATCAGCAAACTAATGCATTTCTGTTTTTGTCCAAATACCAACAATGAGATGACAACAACCTTACTTCTAATCCTCAAAATAACTCTGAAATATATTTTATTTCTCTTTAACAATTTAGGAAACTGAAGTCCAAGAAAATTAAGTCTCTTGCTCAAGATTACACAGCTATGTAAAAATATATAGAAGAGGACCTTAGGAACTGTAGGAAAAGTTGAGATTTGATCCTCAGACTCCATAACTTTTAATATACTTTTTTTCCTTTTCATTTCATAAAGTTGATTAGCTACCTCTTAAAAAAAATCTATTGGATAATCTGTTTTCTTGCATCTGCCCAATGGCAATAAAGAGTTAAATATCTAGAAATGTAAGAAAGTGTATGGTTATAATGTAAACAATTGAACAATTGAGCATTATTAGTAATGTGGTTTCAATTTTTTGAGATGAAGAATTAGAAAGTGAAATAAAATTATTTCTAAATGAAAGTCTTCATAAAAAGCAGGACAGTAATTATAGTATTATATAAAGATGACATCTTTACATAGTTCAGTATTACATTACCTTTCATTAAAAATCTTATATTTTTGAAGTGGGTGTGTCAGATGTCTGTGTAACTGAAGCAACACACAGACTTATGCCTACTCTTTCATGACTAGATTTGTTTGCTTTCTTAATTTGCATTGAGACCGTTATGTTCACAGAAACAGAATTCCAATATTTTTTTACTGTATAATTATGAGGATCACTAAGCCATTTCCCACCTTCTCTCAGTTTCGGATGGTATGTCTCAGTAGAACTAAATGATCTTTGGTCTTGCCCCTTAATTTGAAGTTCCCTTTGTGATGATGGTAATATGTTGTTAATATTAAATATTTATTGATCAGTTAGTGTGGGACAGATTACTTATTAAATGCTTAACATTCATTATCTTATTAATTTATCAAACTAGTGATTATTACTACTTAACAGGTGAAAACTGACTTAGAAAGGCAAAGTAACTAGCTAAAGGGATGGCCAGGATGACTCCAGAAACTTTTCTCTTAACCCACTACACTGTATTTTTTTCTTATTACAAGTGCAACAAATATTACTTATAGAAATTATCATAAATACATATAACCTAAAAGAATAAAAAAGCAACTGTTCGCAACCCAATTTAGAAGAACCAAAGTTAGCATGCTGTTTTAATTTTACTTTTTTAATTTCTTTCCATAGATAGGTAGATGACAGATGGATGATAGATATATAGAGACAAAAAAGTAAAATTCTGTACATATATTTTTCTTAAAAAATAGGTAACATGGAGCCAGACATGGTAGCACACACCTGAAATCCTAGTACTTGGGAACTGAAACAGGAATATGGCAGATTCAAGGACATTCTCAGTAACTTAGTGAGACCCTGTTACAAAATTAAGAAAAATAAAATAGGGCTGAGGGTGTATCTCAGAGGTAGCATGTCCCTGGGTTCAATACCAATACCACTACAAATAAATAAATAAATGAATAAATAAAATAACAAGATTCTATTTTATAGATCTATTTAATTTTCCACTTGACAATACATTATAAGTATTTTCTATCTATTAAATGCTTTTCTAAGATTATTTTAAAGCAATTCTCAGGAGTATAGCACAATTTATTTGTGAATATAGCACAATTTATTTTACTGATCTTTTCATATTAGATAATTAAGTTCTAGCACAATTTATTTTACTGATCTTTTCATATTAGATAATTAAGTTCTATAATAAACAATGATATAGTAAACATGTTTGTGTTCACCATGATTATTTTGTTAAGTGAAATTCCCAGATATGTAATTGAGGCTATGTTTATTGAAAATATGTTTGAGTCATATTAATAATACACTCTTCATATTCTTCTATTTTATACCTCCACCAGTATGTAAGTGTGCCAATCTCTCTGATTGCTTTCAAAATCAAATAATACCCTTTCTTCATTATTTAACATTTTTTACTGCTTAGGTTAGACATTTTCAGTAAGTATAATGGCAATTCAGTTTTGTTTTAAGTTGTTTTGTTTTGCAAATCTGTTCATGTTCTCCCCACTATCCCCCTGTTCCCTGTAATTGTGATATTGTCCTTTATGGTTGGGAATCTTTTTTAACTAATAGACTTTTGGGGAACAATTTTCGGTTTATAGAAAAATTAGTGAAAATTATAGAATTCCTATATACTTCTCATCAATTCTCCAATTTCCCCTCTTATTAACATCTTGTATTAGTGTGGTACATTTGTTATAACTGTTGAGTCACTATTGATACATAATTATTAACCAAGGACCTTAGATTAAGGTATACTCTTTTTTATTTTATGTTCTATGCATTTTGAAAAAAATCATGACAACATAATTCCATCATTACAATTTCATTCAGAATTACAGTTTTACTGCTTTAAAAGACCCTTACGATTTACCTACTCATCTCTCTCTCTCCCTTTTCCCAAATCACTGGCAATCATATCTCCATAGTTTTGCCTTTCTTAGAATATCATATAATTGAAACATATCTTATGTAGCCTTTTCAGATGGGCACTTTAACTTACAATATGAACTTCCTCTGTGTCATTCTGTGGCTTGATAGATCATTCTTTTTAGTGATTAATAGTGTTTCATTGCATAAGTAGATGTTTTTCCATTCACTTATTGAAGGACAACTTTTTTTTTTTTTTCAGGGGGGTGCCGGGGATAGGATTGAGAGCCTCACAGGAGGACAGCTTCATTGCTTCCAACTTTGAGCAATTATGAATAAATCTTCTTATAAACATTTACATGAAAAATTTTATGTGGACATCAGTTTTAAGATTTTATGTGGACATCAGTTTATGTGGGCAAATAACAATGATTGTGACTGCTGGTTGAGAGGGAATTTGATTTTGTAAGAAAATGCCAAAATGTTTTTCAGAGTTGTTGTACCATTTAGTACTCCCTTCATCAGTGAATAAGAGTTCCTGTTGCTCCATATCTTCACTGGCATTTGTTGTTCTCAGTATTTTGGATTTTTGCCATGCTTATAGTAGTATAGTATTATATCATTTTGATTTAGTTTGCAATTTTTTAAGGACATATGCTGTTGAGCATCTTTTCTTAGTTTATTGACCATTCCTATTTTCTTTGGTGAGGCCTCTACTCTGATCTTCAGCCATTTTTCAATTGTTTTTATTATTGATTTTAAGAGTTCTTTATGTATTTTAATACCAGTACTTTATTTGATATATATCTTGCAAATATTTTCTCTTAGACTGAGGCTTTTCATTCTCTTAAGTAAAAGTTTGTTATATTAAGTAAACTAATTCCTTCTGCTTTATAGAATTGGACCATTCCTGCTGCCATAACAAAATGTCCAAGACTGGGTAATTTATAAAGAATAGATTTTTTTTTCTTGTAGTTCTGGATTCTGGAACTCCAAGATCAAGGTGCTGCAGGTTTGTTGCCTGGAAAGGGCCAACTCTGCCTCAAAGATGGCACCATGTCTCTACATCCTCCAGAGGGTCAAGTGCTTTGTACTCGCAGGATAGAAGCAGAATAGAAGTGAAAGAAGAGTGAACTCACTCCCTTAATCACTAATCATACACTAATCCCATTCATGAGGGTGGAGCCCTCCTAGCCCAATCACCTTCCAAATGTCTCACCTCTTAATACTGTTGCACTGAAATCAAGTCTCAACATGAATTTTGGAGGGCACACAAACATTCAGAGCATGGCAGATCTATTTTCTATTTTATTATCTATTGTTCACTTTTCCTTATAGTACTTTTGAAGGTTGAGTTTTCAATTTATCAAATTAATATATCTCTTTTGGGGGGTTAATTTTTTTATTTTTATTTTTGTGGTACTAGGGATTGAACCAGGGGCATTCTACCTCTGAGGTATACCCCCAGCCCTACTTTATATTTGGAAACAGGGTCTCACTAAGTTGTGGAGGGCCTCACTAAGTACCTGAGACTGGCCAAGAACCTGTGGTCCTCCTGTCTCAGCCTCCCAAGTACTGGGAGTACAAGTGTGAGCCACCACACCTGGCTTTGGGGGGTTTATTTATTTGTGGCTAAACTACAAAATGAAAAAGGCCCTCATCCAAGAGCATATAAGTAGTTATTTAATTATATTCTCTTCAAGAGCTCAATGGCATTATAATTGTTATTATTATTCCTTTTTCTCCTTCTCCTCCTCTTTCTCCTCCTCTTCCTCCTCCTTTACATTTGATCTTTATTTTGGTTAGTGGTGTTAGATGAAGGGATCATCCAACTTTACTTCTTTTTCAGTGATTTGTCAGTTGTGGCAATGCCATTTATTGGATAATCTATTATTTCTCTACTGAAAGCATACTAGTTATTTTTTATTGTCTTCAATGACTAGAATAGAAACTTCCTTTTTCTGTATTCATAGAACCTAGAATAGTTTCTGGAACATAGTAGACATTTACTAAATATTTATTGATAGTAAAAAGAAAAGAATGTTTTCTGTACTGTTCCATTTCATAACTAAGTGCCATTGAAATACTGTTTTAACACCTGTAGGTTGGTAAGATGTTTTATTATTCGAAAATAACTCCCTCTTTATTATTCTTTATTTAAAAAAAAACAAGGTTGTGTGACTATTCTCTTGGCTTTTGAAAGATGAATTTTGGAATTGTTCTTTCTTATTCTAAAAATGTCTTTGGAATTTCTATCAGAGTTATGTTAAATCTATAGAGTAATTTGAGAAGAGTTGACACATTACAATATTAAACCTTTGCATCCAGGAACATGGTGTATTTCTCCTTTTATGTTTGTAGTAGAATTTTGGTAAATTTACATATGTAAGTTCCTCATTTTTGTTAAGTGTATTTGGAAGTTGTTTTTATTTTTATTTACATTGAGCATATCATTTTAAAATTATGTTTTAGAACTGAGAATTGCTGATGTATTGAAAGTTATATGTTTTGTATGTAAATTCCATTTAAATCACAGGGTTCTTTTGGTGTGTGTGTGTGTGTGTGTGTGTGTGTGTGTGTGTGTGTGTGTGCTGGGGATTGAACCCAGGGACATTCAGTCTCTGAACTACTACTAGGCTTGCTGAGGCTGGCATCAAACCTGAGATCCTCCTGTCTTATCCTCCCAAGTGCTGAGATTACAATCAGGCACCACCCCATCCAGCCAAATCACAGTTTTTTTAATAGGCATTTAAATAGTATTTGGGAGAACTGTAGGTGGCATTCTGTGCCCTTGTATATCATTGTATTCTATAGCCATAATGGACAATGAGAAGACTGGTAAAGACCTAAAGATCATAACATCTTAATCAAATCTTGCCACTTTCTCTATTTCTGTGACATAGAAGGCATTTAAGAATATCTAGACTCAATTTACTAATAAGTAAAATGGAATAGCCATGTGAGGAACAAAAATAATGATTATGAATTTCTTATCAAATGTAATAATACTGATATTTATGTATTGTTATGTGTTAGACTAAACAATAATTATTGCTATATTCACAATAATCTTATGAACTACTTACTATTATCTTAACTTTATATATGAGAAGATGGAGGCTTTGAGAAATCTTAGGAACAATATATAATACTGATTAATGAGTGGTATATATGACTTAAATCCCAGTCCTAACTCCCCAGTTTAATCACTGTCTGACTTTGGATGCATTTATTAACCTCTCTGAACATCAGTTTCCTTATTCCCAATATGAGGAATAATATTAATGTGTACTACTAACTTGTGTTTTTTGAAGTTTTTAAAAAGTGTTTAGCATAGTGCCTGACAAATAGAAAGTGTGCAGTACATATAAACCAACTTAGCCAGACTGTTCTGCCTGCTTTGAGACCAGAAATCTGTGACAGTCTTATTGTCACATATGTTACAGGGGCACCCTAGTGCCTTGAAGAAATGTCACAGGACCAGAATCTCTCTCCCTTAATCAAATTCTGTGTATCCTTCAAAGCTCATTTTATGTAAATAGATTAAAAAGAGGTTTATACAATTCCATTTATTGTAACCACAGTTAGGCAGCATTTTCTGATCAATTAGAGCAAGGTCTTAAAAGCAGCCCTCTATATTTTGAAGTTTTACCTCTCTCATCTAATCTTTTAGAAAATACAATTGGTTTTTCCACAATACTCCCCTAGTTTAAATCACCATCATTGAATTTCTAGAATAACCTTATAATTGATCTCTCTGTTTCTTCCTCCTCTCCCTCCCCCTTGTCGCAAAATTCTATTCCAAAAACATTAAGCAGGGCTATCCTTTTAAAACATAAGTCAGCTTATGTCATGCCTCTGCTTAGTATTCTCCAGTGACTTCCATCTTCACTCAGAATGAAAGGATGTTAAAATAGCTTGGAAAGCACCACTTGGTCTAGTCCCCTGTATCCTCTCTGATCTCACCTCTTACCAGGTGTTTTCTTGCTCACCCTGTTCCTGCCACAGGGATCAATTGTTCTTTCCTGTGCATTCCAAGCATCCTCCTAACTGTCCCCTCTGTTTGGAATACTGTCCTCAGGTATCTGTTTGGCTAACCACATCTCTCATTTGGATCTCTGCCGAAAACCAAACTTGTAGCATTTCTTTGACCTCCATATTTAGTAAGGAAGCATGTTCTACTCCCACCTTACTTACACACTCCTACCCTGTGTGTTCTCTACTTTTCAGAGAATTTAATTTTAAAGTTTATTTGTCTGGTTTGTTCACCAACATAGTACATGATATATTCAGTGCTTAATAGTTAATATTGACTTTGGTAACATATTTATTTGCATTAAAGTATAATGAGATTATTAGATTTGATATCATGTCTAATACAACTACTTCATGTTGCATAAAAGTCATCAACCTTATAATTTTATTTTTATAATTATTTATGTCTACTACTTCTGGAAAGAATACAAGCTATTTACATTAAAAACAATGAAAACAAAAACAAGCACATACATAAACTCAAGATTATATAATAGGGCCATTGAAGTATAAAATAACCAGTAGTATGCAAGAAGAGAAGAATAAGCTTAAAATTGAACTAAGCTTCCTTTTAGCCAAGGCAAAAAGGAGAACACTTTGAATTAAGTAACTCTTACTAAAACATAGTCTACAGATCACCAGTATTAGAATGAAAGGTGCTTGTTTAATACAGATTTGTTCCACTTTAGACACATTGAATCAGTCTATTTTGTTTTGAGTATATATCTAGAAATCTGTAATTTTTTTTAGCAAACTCCTTAGGTCATTCTTATGGATATTAATGCTTGCAATACATTGTAACTATTCAAATAACCCTTTGTTCATACATGAACTTACTTGTATTGGTGTAAAGACTATCTGTGAGGACTGGATGAGCAGGGTGGGAACCTGAGGGAAACACAACAAATGCTACTTGCATGTATGTAGTTATCACTCTGAACCTCACTATGATGTATACTTACAGTGCACCAATAGTAAATAAATAAAAACAATGCAATCTCAAATTTTAAAAAAGAGAGAAATACGAACTTAAAGACTCTTGAATAACACAATAAGCATTGTCATTAACAGGTGAAAAAGGCTCCATATCACAATTAAATTACTTTTACAAGTGAAGTAATTTGCAAAAGGTCACAGAATATTTAGCCTAGACCAGAACTCATTTCTTACCTTACAACATTTCTGCTATACCTAGTCTAGTAACTATAGTTTACCTTTTTAGTCAATTTATATTTGTGATCAGATTGAATTGGTTGATATCCCACTCAGTAAGTTTGCACTCAACAATTCATATACGCAGCCCATCTGATGATATCCACACTCAAAGAACACATGGTCTGAAATTCCATCTCTCGGATTAAATAAGAATTTACATAAAGAGTGCATTACATGGCCTATTATGTAGTGCTCAGTAGGGTCATGTCCTTTTTCATTCTCCCATCCTCCTGCCTACTCCTACCTTTTGTATCCACTTCCTATTTCTAGAATATATTCTACAATTCCTTCCAACTTGCCTTTTCTCTTTCTGTTCTTCCCATCTAAATTGTTCCTAGTCCCTAAATATATTAACTGATTAGGCTTTAAATACAAATGTTAGAAGAAAAATATGTTCTATTTTTAGTCTTTTGGTATAAAGAACACTGAGCAAAAAAGCAGGGGAGACTAGGTCCTAATTCTCTGTTTGCTATGTATTCTAGGGTATATTTCTCTTCTCTAGAACTCTATTATCATTTGTTGAAGTGAGAGGACTAAATAATCTTCTAAGGTTTTTTTCCAGATAGAACATCCAGAGAACATACCTTCTCTTGTGTTTTGACTTTTCCCAGAACTCTTTAATCACTTTGTTATTGTGAAATTTGATAAATATTACATAGACATTAAAGACTATCTGATGTATGTACATTTCTAATAACCTAAATACATATAACAGTATCTGACATACACATTTGTGCTAAATATAAACAATAAAACCTTTAATCTACACTTTCAGTCCCTTTAAATGACTTAAACATATTAAATTTAAAGGTTATTTTAGTTGTATATCTATTATCATGAAAGTATGTAGATGCATATGATATCTTTTCATATTGGAGAGATCTTCCTTTAGATTCATTTTCTTGATCTACTTGGGAGGCCTTGGCAGAGGTGAAGGTAAGATTGTGTCCCATGCACAGAGAATGGCTGACTACAGAGGCAGATGTGTGTCTTTGAAGCACCAGTGCAATGCATAGAGAGCCTTTGTTCTCTTTGTTAGTCTGGGTTGCTAGTATTAGTAAGCACAGAGTGAATGTTGGGAACATAAGTGTATTAATATTGTGTATTATTCAAGGCATTTTACTTAGAGTATTTCTAACCTTCACATTCACTTTCCTGGGTTGGACCCATTCGTTTGACATTATTTTAAAAACAAAGAAGAAGAGGCTTAACAGCTTTTAGATCATAAAGCTGTTGCCGAAAACAACTTTGCAGAGGCTGGGAGTGAACATGGGGAACATTCCAGTTTATTGCAAATCATGTCCTCAATGTGTGATTTTTTCAAAATAGCAACAGCAACAATGAAATCTCCACCACAATATATGTTCAGTCTCTTGAGATTATGCATATGGACTATTTACTGTACTTACACATTATATATAAAACACCAAAATATAAGTTTTAAGTACATAGGATAAGCAGTTCCCAAATGATTTATCATTCAAATGAGGCCTTTTTTGAGAGCAAAGGGTGGTGATATTAATTATACCAAGATGACTTTGGTAAATTGGAATTTCCCTAGGTATATCTGGATGGATGTAGGGAATGCCTAACTTAGCAAAGATGAAATTAAAAATATTTAAAATATCGTATTAATTACAATGGATTTATATTATTATTAGATGATATTTAAAAATGGGCTTAGTGATTCATGGTGATCAGTCTTCCTGAAACCAGATGCATGTTCTCCAGATGACTCAAACCTTCACATGAGACTATTTCCAGATGAATGAAACTATTATTGAGATACTTGTCATTTCTTCTCTGTCCTCACACATACTTCTTGAAGAATCCATCACAGCCTAGAAGAGACAATCTTATATACCAGGTGATCTGAACCCACAAACAGACAACGAGTAGTTGCATGATTCAACTGAACCAATCACATTTTCTGTCCCTGGAAATTAGTTTGTTTTTTGAGTGTGAGAAACAGCTAGAAAGTCCAATTGTTTGGGGCCTGAAGGTCACCATTCTGCAAGGTAGTAGTGATTAAACATAGGTAAGTAAGTATAGAAAAGCCTACTGAAGAGAGAGAAGGGTGAAACACTTGGCAGAAACCAGAGGCTGTGAGGAAAGATGGAGACCGAAACTACCTGTTTTCTAATTATGAACATATCAGATTTTGGGACTGATAACTTAACAATCTTATAATAAACCTCACTTTTCTAAAGGAAGCTTGGATGAGTTTCTTTTTTTTTTTTTTAAACCAATAATCCCTAAGTTTTTATCAAAAAGGATGTCATGTGAGTTTCTTGGAAACAGCAGACCCCTTGGGACACAAAGGTATTTTCCTGGATTTCATAGAACCAAAAAATCTGCAGCTATAGTATCTTGTTCAGTGACTGAACAGCTTCTCACTTGCTTAGTAACACCTTCTGTGTAAACAACCATTCATATGAAAGGGGCTGGAAAAGACCTTTTAATGACCTGAGTAAAGAGCAGAAAGGTGAATTCTGAACCTAGTTCAAATTATGGCATAAAATAATGAACTCCTACTACTTTCTGAGACCAGAGATAAAAATATCAACTATGTTGATTATATTCTGATCTCCTCTAGTAACACACTAAATGAGTAATTGATTGGTTTAAATAATCAGTTATGTGTACACTACTCATTATATGCCAGTTGATTGAATTAAAGAGAAGCTTAAAACAGATGCCAGTGTAAAAGAAGACACCAAAATGAAAAATTTCATCAAGTGTAGGTTACTGTAAGTGTTGAGATTACAGCTGCTGCTTGGGCTCACATATCAGTTAAATAACTTTTGGATATTTAACCTCTCTGGCCTCA
The DNA here is from genome assembly GCA_004027655.1 of Graphiurus murinus. Lineage (NCBI taxonomy): Eukaryota > Metazoa > Chordata > Mammalia > Rodentia > Gliridae > Graphiurus > Graphiurus murinus. Next base: position 61,387 of record PVLC010002542.1, read on the forward strand.
GTTTTCTGCTCTGTAAACTATAGTAGTACTTAAACTGAAGATGGTAGCATTGTGAGGAATAAATTCATAATAACTTTGAAGTACTTAGAATAATGTATACACCTAGAAGGTACTCAGAATATGTCAGTATAATTGGTAAAATTCGTGTAACTTACTAAAAAAGCATGAGTGCAATAAGCATAATATAAATATTGACAAATATTTGTGGCCATAAGTGATTATTATGAATATAATAATTTATACTAGGTCTTTTTTCTTTCAAAGTAGCACCTTTATTTGTAACTTTTAAACTTTTTTATTTTAGATGCATATTACTTATTACAGATTAGTGGGTTTCAATGTGGCATATTTATATTTGCATATAACATAATTTGATCAATTTGTCTCCCTACTATCTATCCTTGCTCACCCCTCTTACTTCTCTTTTCTCTACACTAATGGTCTCTCTTCTCTTTTCATGAAATTCTCCTCCCACTTGTATTTTTTCTCTAGATTCCATATATGAGAGGAAAATATACCATGTTTTCTGAGTCTGGCTTAGTTTTCTTAACATAATGCTCTCCAGTTCCATCCATATTCCAGCTATTGTGAATCATGCTTATATAAATATAGGAATGCATGTATCAAAATAGTATACTGATTTTTATGTGCTTTTATTGGTACATTATGGTCTCACATCATAATGTATATCAGGTTGGCATTGACATACATGCACACAGCACTTGGTGCCCCTCAGATCCTGTCTCCTCGCCTCCCATAAAAAGTACTGAGATTGACATTGGAATTTTCACATATGTACACACCATCAATGTTAGTATTTCCAGTAATGAACCTCTGTCAATTCCTCCTCCCCTTCCCTTAGACCATCTCCCTGGTTCCACTGAGGTTTCTCCTCCATTATCAGGAGTTTCTCTGGTATCCCAGTTACTCCTTAGCTTGTGTATATTAAAGAAAACATATGTCACTTCACTTTCTGTGACTGGCTAATCTCACTTAACATGTTCTCCAGGTCCTTCCATTTTCTTGCAAATGACATTATTTTATTCTTCTTTATTGCTGAGTAAATTCCATTGTGTGTATTTCCATAGTTTTGCAATCCATTCCTCTGTTGATGGACACCTGGGTTTATTGCATAATTTGGCTATTATGAATTGTGCGTCTATGAACATGGGTATGCATATATTACTGTAGTTATCTGGTTTTAACCTCTTTGGAAAGATACCCAGGAGTTGTACAGCTAGATCATACGGTGGGTCCATTCCTAGTTTTCTAAGGAATCTTCATACTAATCTCCATAGCCGCTGAACTAGTTTGCAATCCCACCAACAGTGTAGAAGAATTCCTATTTCCCCACATCCTTGCCAACATTTATTGTTATTTGACTTCTTGATGATTGTCATTCTGATTGGGGTTAGATGGAATCTCAGTGTAGTTTTGATTTGAATATCCCTAATTGCTAAGGATGTTGAACATTTTTTCATGTATGTATTGGCCATTTCTGTCTCTTGTGAAGTGTCTATTCAATTCAGTTGCCCATTTCTTGATTGGGTTATTTGTTTTTCTAATGTAAAGTCTTTTAAGTTCTATGTATATTTTAGATATTAATCCTCTGTCAAAGGTATAGCTGATAAAGATCTTCTGCCATTCCATAGACTTTCTCTTTAGATTCTTGATAGTTTTCTTTGATGTGCAGAAACTTCTTAGTTTAATGCAATCCCACTTATTAATTCTTGTTTTAATTTCCTGAGCTTTGGGGGTCTTGCTGAGGAAATTTCTATCTGTACCTATATGTTGGAGTGTTGAAGCTATGCCCTCCTCTAGTAGCATCACCGTCTCTGTTCTGACTTCCAGGTCTCTGATTCATCTCGAATTGACTCCTATGTAGGGGAAGAGGTATGGATTTAGTTCCATTTTTCTACAAATGGATAATCAGCATTCCCAATACCATTTGTTGAAAAGGCTGTCTTTTCTCCAGTGTATGTGTTTGGCCCCTTTGTCACAGAACAATTGGCTGTAAGCGTTTGGATTTGTGTCTGTATCTTCTATTCTGTACCATTGGTTTATGTGCCTGTTTTTGTGCCAGTACCATGCTGTTTTAATTACTATAGCTCTATAGTATATTTTGAAGTCAGGAATTTTTTTTTTTTTTTTTTTTTTTTTGTGGTACTGGGGATGGAACTCAGGGGCATTCTACCTCCGAGCTATACCCCCAGCCCTATTTTTTATTCTTTATTTTGAAACCAAGTCTCACTAAGTTGCGGAGTGCCTCACTAGGTAGCTGAGACTGGCCGCGAACCCGGATCCTCTGGTCTCAGCCTACCGAATGCTGGGATTACAAGCGTGAGCCACCACGCCCGGCTCTGAAGTCAGGAATTGTGACACTTCCTACATAGTTTTATTGCTGAGAATTTCTTTGTCTTTTCTGGGTCTTTTGTTTCTCCATATGAAATTTATGATGGACTTTTCTAGGTCTATGAAGAATGACATTGGTATTTTGATAGAGAGTGCATTGATTCTATAGATCACTTTTGGCAGAATGGCCATTTTGATGATATTTATTCTGCCTATCCAAGAGCAAGGGAGATCTTTCCATCTTCCAAGATCTTCTTCAATTTCTTTCTTTAGTGTTTTATAATTTTCATTGTAAAGGACTTTTGCTTCTTTGGTTAGGTTTATTCCTAGGTATCTTATTGGTTTTGAGGCTATTGTGAATGGAATTGTTTTCTGTATTTCTTTGTCTGTGGACTCGTGGTTGGCATATAGAAAAACTACTGCTGTTTTTAGGTTGATTTTGTATCCCACTATTTTGCTGAACTTATTAGTCAGCTCTAGTAGTTTTTGGTTGAGTTTTTTTGGGTCTTCTAGATATAAGATCATGTCATCTGCACATAAAGATAATTTTAATTCTTCTTTTCATATTTGAATTCCTTTGATATCCTTGTCTGTCTTGTCATATTGCTCTGGCAAGAGTCTCGAGGATTATATTGAAAAGGAGTGGTGATACTTGTCTTGTTCCTGATTTTAAAGGGAATTCCTCCAGGTTTTCCCCATTCAATATGATGTTGACTTTAGGTTTATTGTATATTGCCTTAATGATGTTGAGGTAAGTTCCTTCTATTCTGATTTTCTGTAGTGTTTTTAGAATGAGTGGGTGTTGGATTTGTCAAAAGCTCTTTCAGCATCTATTGATATGATCATGTGATTTTTGTTCTTAGCTCTATTTATGTGGTAAATAATATATATTGATATGCATATATTGAACCAGCCTTGCTTTCCTGGGATGAAACCAATTTGTTCATGGCATACAATTTTCAGATGTGATTTTAAATGCTCATGGCTAGTATTTTGTTTAGAAGTTTTGCATCTATGTTCATCGATGATATTGGTCTGTAATTTTCTTGAGACATATTTATTTGGTTTTGGTATTAATGTGATACTGGTTTCATAGAAGGAGTTTGGAAGAATTCCATCTCTTTTGATTTCATGGAATAACTTGTCAAGTATTGAGACTAGTTTTTCTGTAAAAATTTTGTAGAATTCATCTGGAAACCCATCTGGACCTGGCCTTTTCTTTGATGGCAAAATTTTTATTGCTGTTCTATTTCTTTGCTTGCTATTGGTTGGTTTAGGTTTCCTATATCCTCTTAATTCAATTTTGGTAGGTTGCATGTGTTTAAAAATCTGTCTATTTCTTTCATGTTTTCCAGTTTATTGGAATATCCATTTTCAAAATAGTTTCTGATGATCCTCTGAATTTCTCCACTCTCTGCGGTAATGTCTCCTTTTTCACTTCTGATTTTAATACTTTGTGTTGATTTTCTCTTTCTTCTGGTTAGCTTGGATAGGGGTCTGTCAATCTTGTTAATCTTTTCAAAGAACAAGGTTTTTAATTTGTTGATCCTATGTATTTTTTATTTTTTGTTTCAATTATTTCTGCTCTGATTTTAATTATTTTTTGCCTTCTCCTGGCTTTGGAATTTAACTGTTCCTGTTTTTCTAGATCCTTGAGATGTATCATTAGGTTGTTTATTTGGTGGTTTTCTATTTTTCTTATGTAAGCATTCAGTGATATAAATTTTCCTCTTAACACTGCCTTCAAAGTGTCCAATATATTTTATTATATCATGTCTCTATTTTCTTTAATTCCAGGAATTTTTTTATCTCTCCCCTTATTTCTCTTCTGAGCCATTCATCATTCAACAGTGTATCATTCAGTCTCCATGTATTTATGTAATTTCTTTTGATCTTCCTGTTGTTGATTTCTACTTTCATTCCATTGTGATCTGAAAAGATGCAGGGAATTATATTACAACTTTCGAGTTTTCTGGTGCTTTCTTTGTGGCCCAGGATGTGGTCCATTTTGGAAAATGTTCCATGGGCAGCTGAGAAGAATGTGTATTCAGCTATTGCTGGTTGAAATATTCTGTATATGTCTATTAGGTCCATTTGGTTTATAGTGTTCTTTAGGTCTGAAGAGTCTTTATTCATCTTTTGTCTAGAAGATAGAGCTAATGATGTAAGTGGTGTGTTGAAGTCTCACAATATTATTGTATTTCTGTCTATTTGAAACCTAATTTCCTGAAGGGGTTGTTTTACAAATGTTGGTGTACCCACATTTGGGGCATAAATGTTTACTGTCATTATATCTTCTTGTTGGATTGTTCCTTTTACTAATAAGAAGTGCCCTGCTTTGTCTCTTCTGATGTGTTTTAGCTTAAAGTCTGTTTTGTTGGATATGAGTGTTGCTACCCCTGCCTGTTTTCAATCTCCATTTGCATGGTATATCTTTTTCCTCCCTTTCACCTTTAGTATATGGATATCTTTGGTTATAAGGTGAATTTCTTGGAAGCAGCATATAGTTGAATGTTTTTTAATCTACATTGCCAGTCTATGTCTTTTAATTGGAGAATTAAGACCTTTGGCATTCAGTGTTATTATTGAAATATGATTTTTGTTGCCTGTCATTTTGTGTTCTATATTCTGTTTGATATAGTGTTATTTCTC